>VUQS01073850.1:0-30982 GCA_015108495.1 Heterochromis multidens
GGAACCAAGCACACCATTGTTTTTCTTGTGACATTACCAATAAGTTTGATGTGTCACATGGCCCTCTTCCTATTGAAAAAACAAAAGTTGTATCCAAGATGGCCGACTTCTAAATGGCCACCATGGTCACCACCCATCTTGGGGAGTTTGCCCCCTCACATATACTAATGTGCCACAAACAGGACTTTAATATCACCAACCATTCCCATGTTATTACGGTGTATCCATATAAATGGCCCACCCTGTAGATATCTATAGTCTATACAAAAAGCCCCAAAATATGGATTTGAAATGTATCTGATTCAAAAGAGAAAATGCATTGTATTCTTAGCAAGAAAAGCTCTATTTGCCAAAATGTCTGTTCGTTTAATGTGCACACACTATATTTTATTTGAAAAAAAAAAAATGACTCTTTGAGATTTCTATATAGTTCCAAAAATCTGGATGTGATGGATATCTGACTCAAAGGTGAAAAAATCCATATCCATCACAGCAGGGTTAAGAAAGTCTCATACTTTTCAAAAGTGAGAGGCTACAGACCCACTGCCAAGAGAATAACATGCAGAACACAACAACAGCCTGCCATTCATCACTTGCCAGCTTCAGGTTCAGAGAAATGCGGTTTTATGTAAGGTATAAAAGACAATGCTGCTGGCGTGTGTAGAAAGGCCAGACTTTGCGGCAGTATATCAAGACCGAAATCTTGCAGATAAAATATGTTTGAATTGTTTATCTAGAATTATCTTCCTTGCAAACATGTTTTGTTTCTCTACATGGCTTTGTGGTGTTTGTCCAGTAAAAAAAAAAAAAATCCCTTATTCTTGAAAATACACATTCCCATTTGTTTTAATCAGGCAGTTTGGCTGCACATCTGAGCTTACCCACAGGGACGGCTAAAATTTACTTCTACTGAACACAGAGAATTTAAGATCCTCTAGAGACTATGTGCCTCAAAGAGCAGGCATATGCTGCATTACTTAGATTGTATTCAACTTATGGTTATGAAATGCTGCTTTGTGTATGTTTCTTCTTAAAATCATATCTGGGTTCACACTGAGTGATTCAGACACACTGTACAACCTTGACTCTGGAAAAAGTTAAACCAATGGATTTTGAACCAGAGCATGAGACGTGAGGGGAAACCTATTTCAGGTTAGTTCTAGTCAGGTTACATAAAACATACTATTCATCTCCAGTGGGACAACTTATAATTTAAAACATATGGATCAGAGCACACAGGAAAACATCCAAGGGATAGCATGATACAATAATTAAAAGAAAGGCACCAAGAGAGCTCTATGAAGGCCAGTATGCTATTTAAGAATTTTGAGAAATTCTTCCTCATGGTTTGGCAGTTTGACACACAATCAAACAAACACTTGTCACATGCCTCTGCCTCAGCTCTCGCCTTGACAGAGAAAAATGCATAATAGCAAAGTACATAACAACTCTAAGTGCTGCAAATAAAGTTCATTTCAAGTTCAAGTGCATAGTGACAGGAGAATCAGTGACCAGTGAAAAGTGAGGACGGGGTGTCTAAGGGGAACAGGCAGAGTTAAAAAAAAAAAACAAATAGGCTCAGGTATAAAGGCTCTTCTTTCTACTACAACTGGGTCAGCACAGACGTTAGCCAAGAGGGAACCATTTGATTCCCTGAACTAAAATGTTTGTGCTACAGTACTGAACTCCTGATTCCCTAAATTTCACAATTAACACATTTTCAGAATTTACTTTTTAACTCCAATCATTACTCAGAAAGGGGAAAATCTAAGAACAAAGAAAACAGCAGCATTTATTTTTATTATTTTATGTTCTGTTTCCACTCTGAGTCAAGACAGTCTGTCCTCCTGAACAACAAGCTCTGCATGTCTCCACATTTAAGCTGAGCTCGCTAAGCCTGGATCTTTCTAAATTTAATGCCACTAACAATGAGCAGGCAATCTGTCTTCATATCTTGTCTCTTTATGACTCTTTGTGTTTCAAATATATCTTGGTATTTTGTGTATTTTATGTAATCTCAGTTTGCACTGTATGCTGCTTTATGTAGAATATGCATCTACCAATGGATTTATTAAAGATAAAGTTTTATTGGTTGTTCAATTCAATTCAATTCAATTTTATTTATATAGCGCCAAATCACAACAAAAGTCGCCTCAAGGCGCTTGTTAGCTTTATCAACCGTGAATAAATATTTAGGCTATCATAAACCCAATGTATTATACCCCGTTGACATTTACAGCTGACACTTCATTAGGTACACTTGCTCAACTGCTCATTAACACAAGTATCTAATCAACCAATCACATGGAGACTTTGACATGAAACACGAAAACATGGATCCATCCTGCCTGCTGTCAGCTGTTCTGGCTGGTGGTGTAATGGTATGGGCAATATTTTCTTGGCACACTTTGGGCCTCTAGTACCAGCTGAGCACCGTTTAGACACCACAGCCTTCCGGAATATTAGACCATGTCCATCCCTTTATGGCCACAGTGTACCCATCTTCTGATGGCTGCTTCCAGCAGGATAACGCACCAAGTCACAAAGCTCAGATGATCTCAAAGTAAGTTGTTGAACATGACAATGAGTTCATTGTACTCATATGGCCTTCACAGTCACCAGACCTCAATCCAATAGAGGACCTTAGGGATGTGGTGGAATGGGAGGTTTGTATCATGGATGTGCAGCTGATGAATCTGGAGCAACTGTGTAATGCTATCATGTCAATATGGACCAAAATCTCAGAGGAATGTTTCCAGCACCTTGTTGAATCGATGCCACGAAGAATTAAAGCAGTTCTGAAAACAAAAGAGGGTCCAACTCTGTACTAACAAAGCGTAACTAATGAAGTTGCTATATTGATCTTTTTGGTCTTGTTTCTTCTGATCTCAACATGTCAACAACTTGACCCACCTACACATGCACTTGAATAGACACACATTCCTTCTTCCTTTCTTGTCTTGTACACATATCACATCAAACTAAATCAACAGGCTCCTGTACTCATACTGTAAACTCTGCTACAGGTTCCAAAGATGAGGCTGTCAAGTACCTTTACCACAAACCAAACATCCCCCTTCACAAAGATGGTTCAATGTGCTCCATGTATCTGTTTGTAGTAAAAGCTCTGTGAACAATCCTCTAGTAAAGAACAGCATTTTATCGTGATGTGACAGGGTTATCCAAGAAGGGTCAATGTGTTCAAAAGAAAGCCACAATACCCCTCTCTGTCTGGGCTTACTGGAGTTTGATCATCACCGCCAACAGGAACATGACCTCCCTGCTGATTGAGGTGGACCTCCCCAAACAAACACTTCTGCCCCCATCTACTGTACGTTGTTTACAACCTCTGCTCGTGACAGAAAATACAGAGTGAAACAGAAAAAAACAAGTACAGGAAAGGACACTTTATCATGGTGTTAGATTTTCTTTAGTTTTTTTAAAATTAAATCTACTTCTATTTAGCAGAAATGTATTTTATTTAAACAGATGATTTAAAATTTCACTGTTTATAAACCCATCATGACATCTACAAATGAATATACGCTCGGAATAACATCTGTTCTTTCAGAAAAAGACAAAAAAAACCATGAGTTGACAAAAAAATTCTGAAATAAGTTATAATTATACAAATATTCCTGAAGAACACGGCCCTGCATTGTCCATAAATGTCCTAAAATGAGGATAGTAATTGGTACTGACAGTCAGTGATGAGTGAAATTGAACTGCAGAGTAATTACAGAGTTAGATTCATCATAGTTACTGTCTGTAATTATGTCTTGGCAGTTTTACTGTAATTCAGCGATGAGACAGATTACAGTGAAGAGAATGTGCAAGAGGCAGCAGAAAATCTTCACAACAACACACCACGCTAAATCGAAGCTCATACTGAATGCAGTGTTTCTATATGTGGTGTGAAAAATAGCAAATATATGCTCTGCTGTGTATTCTGCAATGTGTAAAATGGAGATTAATAACAGCAGGTTTTCTGGGACATTTCAACATCAGAATGTCAGTTCTCCACCCTTGTATGTCACATGTTTCATTACAAACTGTGTCTTTGGGCTGTGAAACGGAAAAAAAATACTCAAACAGAATAGGCAAATAAAAAAAAAAATTCAGCTTATGTTTTGAGGGGACTGTTTTTTCATGTTTTTTTCAAGACCAAACTGCAGTGAAACTGTCAAATACAGGGCAGTGGCAAACTGAACACTGACACTTTGTCCACCTCTTAATTCTGAAAATAAAAGTACAGCACATTCCCAGCACCACTGAACCGATGTTGTTATAGGCAGTCTTCTAAGATATAAAGGAAAGCAAAAGGTAGAAGCTTATTTGTAAATGTCAGTATATGCTCATTGTTTCAACTTCAAATAAAACTAAGGATCTCATGACAAACCTTACATAAGAGTAATAAATCAAACTGAAGCATTACTGGATGCACAGCACATAATGTGAGCAGCAAAACTATGTGCAATCCATATGATGGATTGCAGCAAGAGTACTGACACTATCAATCAAACCCAATAACGGAAACTCAAGTGATACCTGGAAGTATTTCTGCATTGAATGAAATTACTACATACAGTAGATGTTTGCTGCTTGTACATTTTAGTACTTTTCACTACTATTCTTTTAAAAAGCTGAAAAACATATTGTTGATAGACTGCTTTTCTGTTCCGTGATTATTTAAATTGAGCTCTTCACATGTCAGTGCACTTGAGACAGTCAACAAAAGCTCTGTAAATTACTGTGGAATAACATTACTCTGTGCTGAAATAGCTGATGTAGAAAAAGCCCACATGAACAATACCTGAATGTTTGGGAGAATGCTTTTGGCTGATTGATATTAAAAGTATGTGATGGCCCCTGAACTCTGTTTTCCAAGACGTCCCCGAGAGCATTGGGCAAAACTCAGCTGAAGATATCAGTTGATTTGGCACATCTGAGGCATGTACTATGAAGCAGGATTTCGTCTCATCCAGGTAACTTCAGGGTCAACATTTCTGTAGTATGAAGGCAGTCACTTCTTACCAAGGTATATCGCCATGGTAAGCTATGCTGCAGACATAACCTGCTCCAACAGGTATGAAATTGCTGCCTACTGACCAATATGTTCTCTGGAAAAATAGTGTCAGCATTTCTGGAAGATCCCTCAACTAGGGTCTGAAATTTTTAATAGTGTCTAAAGTCTTTGATTGATAAGTCTGTTAGTTTACACAATCAGGCTTTCAAATGTGCTTCAAATAGGCTCAGCTTTATTAATACAGTGGTCGTTTCCATGCTGACCAAATAACTGTGATTGGTCAGATGCTGCCAGTGCCACCCCGTTCAAATGAACCCACAGGGGAAAACATGGCTTAACTTAGCAAGTTCATAACCAGCTTCCTGTGACTGCTTAGCCTGATTGCTGATGTTAGGGTAAGGGAATCCATGGAAAGATACCCTAGGTCGAACTCACTTCATAGTACAGGGCCCTGGTCCAAGGATCCAAGAAGATAAAAATCAGTTATGCTCTGTTATTGAGGCAGCCTCCCATTCTGGCTTGTCCTCATTGGTGTGTGCATATTTACCTCCGCCAGGGAGGTTATGATTTTGGTAGCGTGCGTGCATGCGTGTCATTTTGTCATTCTGTCTGGCACACAATAGTTCGAAAAGTTTTAAATGAACTCTAATAAAACTCTGTAGGCGTGTAGAGTGGGGTCATGTTAACAATCCATTAAAATTTGGTGTACATCCACCAAGGTCTTCAAGGTCAACTTAATGATTTATTAGTGGAAAATTGAAAAAAAGCCTTATAACTTAGAAACTATGATTCTTACAAGTGTGGTGTGTATTGTCAACCTATAGAAAGTACCATATAAAGATTTAAAACATCATGTCACATTTGACCTCTGACCTCTCTTTCAAGGTCAATAGATTGATCTGAAGGTCAAACTGATAATAATCCTATATAGAGCTATTTAAAACTATATGTCTTACTGCCATTGTTTGTATTGACAACATATAGGCATACAGGGAATAATATATGGGGATTCTAAATATCACGTTACTTTGGTCCTCTGATCTCTTCCTCAAGGTCAAATAAGGTCAAACTTTCATAATGTCTTTCATGTCTTTTATCTTTAAACCTATGCTTAAAATTCTACTGCCTTTGTTTGTATTGGCAACATTTAGGATAGGATACTGGTATACGGGGATTCATTCCCAGTTATTTACAAATCAATACCTATTATTCATTACCTACTCCTACATAATATTTGTGTAATCAAAGTAAACATCTGTCATGCTGTCCTTATCAGATTTTTACTGCACTACAAACTTCTTAAAGTATGTTTAAAAAGAACAAAGAACACAAAATGAATATATACAAAATACAATACCATTCCCTTAAAAGTAAATACTGCCCAGAGAGCGAGCCGCCTTGGTGGAGGTTTGCACTCTCGGAGTGATTCTTGTTTGCGTTTGTTTTTTTAGTTTATGCTTTGCAAAACCCTGCAACTCACTATGCTCACACACCCACATTTTCACCACTGATGCCCTTACAAAACATGTCATATACTTGTTTTCTTGATTCCTTCATGTTATTATGCGAAATACTCTATTTCACCATCCACTGCTGTATCTTTTCTGTGTTTGTCATAGTCTTGTAGCTGTGCAACATAAAAATGTAAGCTGATTATAATCCATTGCCATCCATTTTTTTATGATAAATTTATATTTAAAAAACACAGATGCAGCATTTAACATCTTAAATTTAATAGTACTGTTGTCTAACAAACCAAGCAATTTGACAGTAAAAGTTTTGTTAAAGTGCTACTGTAATATATAACATAGTGTAGCCTTAAGCAGTGAAATCCAAAAGGACAGCAACCAATCCATAATTAGTCCCAGTAGTTGCAGCCCTTGTTTGAAAAATTATTGAATAAGAAATTAGAAATGAGTTGTTATTCTAGAGAGCAAACCCTCTCCAACTCTGAAGTCATTACAAACACATCAAAACATTCTCTATCTACACTTTGTCATGAAACATTTCCCTTCTACAAAGCAATTACGCAGGAAAATGGGGAGGTACTGCAGGTACTCTCCTGAAATACAAAGGATGGCACTGCAGAAAAGATTTGGGTCTTTAAGCACTTGGACACAGAGTGATTAACCTTTATCTTTCAACCTGTCCCTGTCAGACATCATTAGTGAGGGGACATTCACAAGAAAAGGTAGCCTGAAACAGGCAGAAACATAATGTGGGCTATGTACTCCCACATTTTGTCAATTTTAATCCAAAGAAGCTGGTGAAATGTGCTTCGACATATGAATACAAAGCATCAAGAAATAGAGAACTGTGCCAGAAAAAATAAACAGCCTTCATTTTTAGATTACTAAATGCACTGTAATTAATTTTAATTCATTAGGACTTTTCTTGGCTGCTCTAACCTTTCATTTAAAGTGAATTATTTTCCAAATCCCTGGATTTTAATTGAGGTATAATTTAGTAGATTGTTTTGTTTTTGTTGCTGTTTTTTTTTAAATTTGTTTGCAGCATTTTATTTTCTTAACATTCTCTCTGACTCGCTTCTAGACTTTTGCTTTTCCTTTCCTCGACCCAGCACTGCATAACTGCATGACCTCGTGGGCAGACAGGGCTTGGCTAATGAGGAGGCAGTGGCAGGTGAATGCATATTTCTTTCCATAATATTATCCCTGGGGATGTGCTTATTATAGGTGAGCTGGGCAACATGTTCTCCACGTGGCCCTTAGGAGAAAAAATTTTACTGCATGGCTACCAATACTTATCTTAAGTATAAATCAAAGCTTTGCTATTATTAAATGTGACTATCTTGCTCATGTTCTGCACCACATTTTTATTCTTCGGCTCTCCTAGCGTAGATCTGCATGACTCACAGTTCAAATTAATCTTATAATCTTACACTGAGTCTTGGTGTAGCCACTAAGTTCACCCACTATCTGAAACAAGCTGTTTTGCTCATTCTCTCTTTTAGTCCCTTTAAGTCAGGTTTCTTCTGATTGGCTGCCAGAACAACACGATTGCTGAAATGGTAGAGGACATATTTGCAGGATTTCAAATCAAGCTACCAGACTAAACTAGGAAACTAGTGTTACTGTTGCTTCATGCAGTTGTCATGATAAAATGCTGCACAGATCAAAATGTCATGACTTTTGTTTTGCAAACAATAGATGTTTATAAACCTGATACAAAAACCTTATATACAAAAACTCAGAGTACAAAAACTCTGAGTACATATTGAAGTGATCACCTCTAGTTTCATACCCCTGACACACAATAAAAGCACCAAAGCAAATGGATGGAAAAGGCATCAAAAGAGGCATAAGAAGAGTACTATTCCTTGAAAAAATATTGCTCTAATGTCTAATTAAATGTAAAATTGTAATGCTTATAGATTTGTCACACAATTAATAGCATGCTGTAACTTTTGCTCTACTCTGCTGCACTATGGTTTAAGAAGAAGTCAAATATTTTTGAGTCCGTCTTTATTGCTGTCCCTCGGCACTGGTGTCATTAGTTTCTTGTGTAGTGCAAGTCATGCAGCTTACGATACAGACAAAACACAGAAGAAAATAGCTAGCTATTATATATATATATATATATGTATATATATAATATTATATATATATATATATATATCTTGGATATTTTACACAAACATGAAGAAATAAAGTGTTTAATCAACTACTAAGCTAATAAGCCAGAGCTATTTAGTTGCTCAGAAACTGCTTCATTTTCTAACCAAGGTGATTTTTTGGGTGCTTTTGGTGGCAGACTCTGTGCTTCACACGATAAAATATTTTTTGCTTTGATGTGCCTATGACTAAATCCCCTGAATGCACTGGGATGATATTGACATTCTCAACACACAGCTTGCACCACTGCTAAGCACACTGCCTAAAACACTGAAGTAAAATGACTGTTTTTATTGTTATTGCTGGTGTCGTTATTGTTTAACGGAGCTGAAAAGCTCTGACTCTCATTACATAAACACTAAAGTGAGACTTATCAACTGTAAATCTTAGTTTTTTTAATGACATGACTGGAGGCTTCAAAATAAAAACAATGAGGTCTCAACTTCTGATCAGTAAAATAATAATAAACAATAATGACCTTCTTTGGCCACTCAGCTTACATAATTCTGGAGGCAATTGACCATCTTTCTTTAAAGACCCTATACCAAGCATTGACATGGAAAAATTATATATTATTGGCATTCAGCAACTTGAAAGACTTGCATTTTCAACTTACATAATAATGTAAGACTAAACTTTAATTTGCCTCCACAGACTTGAAATCTAACTTGATCATTACAGTCATGATAATTAAGAGTCGTCATTTATGTTATTGGTTGGACTGAAAGAGTGTAATCTCTGCATGAATGGGATATTTAAAAAAAAAAAAAAGAGATCCTGCAATATATGAGTGTCACGAAACATAAGCAGGAAGAGGACCCAAACACAGGACATACAGACACATAGGAATAAACTAAAAATCAACCTTTTATTAGATGGAATGCCAAAGTCCAAGATCAAAATCCAAAACAGAAGCTCAACACACTCAATAACAGGAAAACAGGAGGGTAGGTTAACCCTCTGAGAGCTAAGTCATCTTATGTGCTAACCCTAACCCTAATCCTACCACACACTTTGGGAGAGCAGCACCAACCACTGCTAGCAAATGGTGCTTTGCAATATCAAACTAAAACAAACACCTGAATCCCAAATATCCATTGAGATGATCTAAAATATAACACTAAATGTGATTCAAAACATTTTTTGCTTTTGTATGCATTATTTTACATAGTTTAACAGTATTCTTATCACATCATAAAATATCTAAAAACTTCTGTGTTATTTACAGTAAGATGTGTCTGCAACATAGACAACATAAGCATAGTTATTTTGTTGACTGCAATCTCTATTTCTGTGGTGTAGGACTTAAATGCATCAAACAATAAATCAATAAAATTCACATAACTGCGCTCATGAGACATTTTCTGGACGCATAAGATATACATTTATTTGAACACTTGTTTAGACTGTCATCTTACTTTTTTAGAAGTAAAGACACATTTGTTTGTGTGACTGAGGAAAAAAAATAATATTTTATGAGAGTTTATGCTGTCTGTTTACATGACTTTGGCTACTTTTTTTATTATTCCTGTCAAACAGCTTTTAAAGTGACTTTGCCAAGTGGTCTGAGACTTACACATGCGTTTTTACATTTTAATGTGCTGAATATGTTAATGAATAATTCTCTGATCTGTCAAAGTTGTTTTTTCTGCTGCCTACAGTAAGTGACTGGGCTGGAGGAAAGGCTTTTACAGCACCCCAGGTTGGTCAGGCAATCATGCCCCACCACAGCTGCAAAGCTATATTCAACTCAAAAATATCCTGTTTACAAAAGACATTTTTATTTGGCTGGAGGCTAGATGTAAAAAAAACAAAAAAGAAAGAAAGAAAAAGTCATTTTTTCTCTCTGTCTCATATTCTTCCATTCAGTCCTGGCATATAATCTGTACCTCATTTCAGTTTTCAAATATCCTTCAAGGACAGATATTTAATCTTACTTAAATGGTCCAAGGAAAACATATTTAGTTATCCTCCTCTGGTAAATGCTTGGCATTGCATTCAGCATTTTCATGCTTGTTTTTTTTTTTTTTTTTTAAACATAATTAACTGATCACTTATTAGATAAAAGATGAATCAAATAAGCCCAGATACTTGTTTTAATCAGCTGGTCTAGTTTAGTTCAACTTGCTGTAAGCAGACAGAAAACATAATATAGAGTTTTCCTCACATAACATTATCATTCAGTATCTCCCCAACAAACTGATAACAGCCAATGTGCTGATTTCAACCCCATTATCTAAAGAAGCCTATTTAATTTGGGCGGATTTGTTCTGGTTTTTTTTCAGATGCACCACCCCTTATTACTGTCATTAAATATAAAATAATATCACTGAATACATGTTCCCTACCTAACTGCCCTCTGAGGGAGAATGCCTCCTGAATAAATTATACTTTTACAAAAACTCTGAGGGTGTCATTACCTTGTTCAAAAATGCATCATCTACAATTACTGAGTTGATAGGTGAAAATGTTTTTATGAAGCAAAAGCTAAAAAATAAAACTCTAGCTTTCCTGCAGCTCTCCACGGGCATGCTGGAAGAACAAGTGCTTGGAAGAACAAGTGCTTGAAAACACCTGAAGGGAGCGATCATATGCTTGATTCCTTTGACTAAAATCGTTCTCTTTAACTCAAAGCTAGAAGCCCTTTTTCAAGCAACCACTACAGTGACAGCTCTAAGGCTTTGGGATATATATGTTTATAACACATATCAACTTGTACAACAAAGCACATTATACTGTATGATGCAGGACTGAGAGCTCTGCAGTCACCATCAAGGCTCCACTTCACTAATTGTCTGGGGATTCTTAGAAATATCAGTTCCAAGCAGGCTGTACACTGGTTGGTGAAAGGTGCAGGTTTAGTGTCACCTTCACAGGCTGTTCTATTACTCTGTGCCCCGAGAGGGAGGAATGGCACTGAGATCACAGGCAGCTCATAGTTTCTGTAGTAACAGCTCTGGATCAAGTAAAAAGGTTTTCAAAATATATCTCTACCTTACTGTGGTATGCTGTGCATGACACTATACAGCTGAATTAATACTGTATATAGTTGGCATAATAACTAGTTCATACCTCCAGAAACCACCCATTCATTCTCTGAAAGGCTCTGCGTTGTGCACTTGTGGGCAGCTTTCTTTTGTCTGCTTGCCATGTTGGCACAGAGGGCCCTGGATGACACTGATATAAATATGGATAAAGCAAGGCGGTGGCTGCTTTCAGAATTCAGCGCATGTTTTAAGACACAAATGCTCTTCAGTTAAGGTCAACAACCAAACAGATCTTTGTCACTTTGAGCTATCAGTGCCTAGGGAATTTCTCAAACTGGCTTATTTTGTTTTAACCTACTCATGGTTATACCTTAAATGAGCTAAAACGTATAAATGAGCAGAGTCCTACCTAAGAACATTTACCTGGCTGTTAACTTATCTATGTATCATTTGCTGCTGTTATTCATTTAGTCTTATGCCAGACCTTTTTGTGTAACTTGTTGGAAATGCACAGCCAATCAGTTAAGTTAAAATCCTTTTATAATTGCTCAATAGTTGGCACGTTCACAGTCGAAGCAAACTGCGATTTTCACACTTTAGCTGTAAACGATTTATCTTCACAGATGGACAGACTTCAGTTATTTCCAATGAGATTCAAACACCACTGAGAGCTTCTATAACATGTCACTATCTCAAACCTTTAAATACAAGGTGGTACATTTATATTTTTGGAAAACAGCAGCAAAACACTAATTAAATCTATCAACATGAAGTTTAAACTCTTTCTGGTGTTATGCAATCAGCTGTTATACAATCACAGTTCAAATGTTGGCTGACTTAACAATACACAATGTGCTGTGGTGTTTTTTGTTCTTGGCTTTTGGCAACAGTACAAAGCTGTGATCCTGGGAAAAGGCAGCAGCGAATATTTTTGATTCTTTAATGAATGAGAAAATATAATTCACGAAGTCACACTATTAGAATAGGCTACTTTTAGGTTAACAGCAGGAACAGAGTTACTTTGGGAAAACTTACAGCACCTATAATTCTGTATATTTTATGCACATACTGCAGGACTGATTGATGCTGTAAAAACATATACGGGAAGTTGGGCTGCAACTAACAGTTACTACCTTTTTATATTTATCTGTTGATTTGGTGGTAGGTGGAGCTCTTGCTTGACAAATATTATTATTTTCAATTATTTTCTTTAATCAATTAAGTTTTAGCTTTAGACAGCAGAATAGTGTCTTGGTTTTGGGTTCCTATTGAGTCATTTCCTCTTTTATTGTTGGTTGTATTCCTGTCACTTTAACTTCCTGTCTTTGTTGGTACTTTGTGATTGTATGCCTTGCCTTGATTAGTCACACCTGTGTTCAATTAGCCTATCAACCCCCCTCAGTATACACTCAAAGGACCCTATTAGGTACACCTGTTCATCTGCTCATTTACACAAATATCTAATCAGCCAATCACATGGCAAAACTCAATGCATTTAGACAATGCAGACATGGACAAAATGAGCCACTGAAGTTCAAGCTGAGTATCAGATGAGGAAGAATGAATGGCATGGTTGTTGGTGTCAGGCAGGCTGTCTGAGTATTTCAGAAACTGCTAATCTACTGGGATTTTCTCAGACAACCATCTCTTGGGTTTACAGAGAATGGTCTGAGAAAGAGAAAATGCCTTGTTGATGCCAGAGGAGCATGGTTAGAGTGCTTCAAGCTGATAAAAAAGCAACAGTAACTCAAACAACCACTTGTTACAACCAAAGTATGCAGATGACCATCTCAAATGCACATCGAACCTTGAAGCAGATGGACTAGTGCAACATTCAGATTTTAGGGCCAGAATTTGGCGTAAACAACATGAATGAATGGATCTGTCCTACATTGTATCAACAGTTCTGGCTGATGGTGGTGTAATGGTGTGGGGGATATTTTCTTGGCACGCTTTGGGCCCCGTAGTACCAACTGAGCGTCATTTAAATGCCACAGCCTACCCGAGTACTGTTGCTGACCATGTCCATCCCTTTATGACTGTAGTGTACCCATCTTCTGATGGCTGCTTCCAGCAGGATAATGTGCCATGTCACAAAGCTCAAATCATCTGAAACTGGTTTCCTGAACAATGAGGTCACTGTACTCAAATGATCTCCACAGTCACCAGATCTCAATTGCCTACAGTACCATTGGGATGTGGTGGAACGGGAGATTTTCATCATGGATGTGCAGCAACTGTGTGATGCTATCATGTCAATATGGACCAAAATCTCTGTGGACTGTTTTCAGAACCTTGTTGAATCTATGCCATGACGATTTAAGGGAGTTCCAAAGGCAAAAGGGGTGTCCAACCCAGTACTAGCAAGGTGTAGCTAATATAGTGTCTGGTGAGTATATACACCTGTAGTTGTTCATTTACAGCTTAGCAGATCGCCTTGTTCTTTCTTTAGTTAAGGCCTTTCTTCTGTTCCTAGTGTTCTTTGTATACCTCATGTTTTTCGTGTTTTGTTTTGTTTTTTCCTGGCGTGCTTATCTCTTTTCTTATGACTGCTTGAACTGTTTAATGGACCTTGACTTTTGCCTGCTCCTCATTTGAATTGTTTGAATTGTCCTGTGTATAACCATTGCCTGTTTTTGAATTAAAGTCTGGATTCTGGACTTTTACTCTGCCCCCTGGTTGTCCTGTATTTGGGTCCTCTTCTTACAGTGATTGTCACAGGCAGACTTTATCTTGTGTTTAATCTGTGTTGTTATTCTACACTGTAAGGTGAATTAGGCTAAACCAAACCAGCAAAATCAAGATGAGGTCCAGAGATTATCCTGAGAAGGAAATGTAATGAGTGAAAATGTTTAACTCACTGATTTGGGCACAATCATATCACACTGAGACTTGAGTGAGTGAGTATATTCAATGGGAGTTTAAATGAGGGGACATACTGCAAGTCTGGAGTGGCTGGTTTTTGTTGGCAAACAGACCTAATTTACTCCATGACTTAACCAGCTGAGTACCGAGTAGGATGAAATTTTGCCCTCATAGCACTCTTCACTAATAGATTCCAATAATAAATATAAATTGATCATTTATAAACATTCAGTCTTTAGTCCATACAATGACTATCAAATCATACACACATTACCAATTCACTGTGAAAATGTTTCCAGCAGACAGATGAAAATATACCATAACGAACTATATGTGAGCATAGACTATAATCAATAATCTGACCATCACACCTTTCCTTTTCACTTTATACTACTGTGTAAATAGAGCAAATCTCTGAAAACTGGAATTGGACAAAATGTGTGCTGAGGAATATAAAATTCCTGTGACACTGTGCTGGATAAAGGGGCACTAAGTACTATATCTGCCCTATTATCCATTCAAGAGTCCAAGGTAGATAAGGATGGTTATTCAATCCCTCCAAGGGTCATTTGGATTATTTGTAGATAGAAGAAAAAAAAATTTGCTCTCTGTGCATAGTAATTTGTTACCTGTGAATAAATTCGTAGCTGTGAACTGTTGAAGCATGAGGAAAATAAATCAGATTTGAAACAAATTCAGAGACTGTTAAAGACAATGAAGCTGCTCTGCTGGGATGTGGCTGAGACTGACTGGCAGTCATAGAATATATGTTGAAGGATTACAACACTGCTTAGTTATGGTTGACTACAGAGCATCTTAATGCATATGGACTGTACTGGAAATATCCATAAGCCACAAATAGTAGTAGAACATATTAGGAGCAGTATTATCATTAGTATTAATAATACCCCTTATTATTATGCTTATTTTTCTAAGGCAGTAATCGAAAATCTATTAATAAATCAATAGGAATCTAATTCCGCTCTGGCATTTTCTCCCTTTGCTGTATTAGTTCGGCTTTTGTTGTTACCTTATGTGCTGCCAGCAAACAGATTTAGATTACTATACCCAAAAACAAACATCCGTGCACCAGTGAATTGAAGCTTTTAAAATATGGGCTGTTAATGCTTCTCATGCTCTGTCCTTAGAACAAACTTGCTAGCTATATGGCTCTGTTTTAACAGTATGTGTTACTATGTCATGTCACATCAGGAGAACTGCTAAAGCTGGTTTTGAAACTTTTCTTCTTTGTCATTTGAGGGTCATGGTTCCTGAAGAACTTGTTCATGGCTCTTCTTGTCACAGCAATAAAAATGGTTTGGTCTGCTGGTCACTGGGGAAATCAAGTCACACTAGAACAGGCCCCAGTTCAGACTCATTCCTCTAATAAGGTAGCTCAAAACCAGTCACTGGCTGGAATTGTTACTATGTACCTCTCAGTAAAATACAATTCTTCTGTCTCAGTATTTGTATGTACCAAACACAGGAAAATGAGAAACTCTGATTACACTTATTCTATCGCTGATTATTTTGAATGAATTGAACAATGATTGCTGGTACGTTTAACAAGGCAACAAAAATTACTATATGAATAAATATAGCTTTAAGAAAACTACCAATATTGTCATAAGGGACTGGGACATATTTCACTATTTCATTTGTAGTTATTGGAACAAGTACACAGCAACTCAGCAATTGTAGACCACAAAACAATCCAAAATGTAAGTAACAGAAAATATCTAGAATTGCATTCCAAATCATGAAGTTTTAAACAATTCTCACTGCATTCTCATAAGCAGGGAAAATATTACTAATGAGAGGGAAAAAACACAGAGGCTCCTCCAGAGTCTTGTTGAAAGATTGAAAACAAAAAGTAATTACAGTAGGTGTGTAGGAGGATCAGAATGATTAAAGCTGGGAACATTTGGATGCAGAGATGCACTAACAAGATGCTGAAAAGCAGGAGAGTGCTATATGCGATAAAGGACCATAAATTTAATAAAATACAATTACGCTAGTGAAAGTAAACAAGTCAAAGCCCTGTGAAGATAATGGAGTTTTATATTTAGATGTGAAAGAAGCTAACGTTAAGGCACATTTCGACCCTCAAGAAGTCATTTCCGTGTGTTGCATTTATTTTGTTTTGCTGTAGCATTAAAAAGACATTGGACAGCATTTTTGCTTTAACTTTTTATTATGAAATCTATTGTTTTCTGTTCTTTGTAATAGCCACTGAAAGACGACACCATCAGCGTTTAGATTGGTAGCCTATAAATCAGTGTTGCCACCAGCTTGCCCCAAAGCTGCATTTTTAAATAAGATGTGTTTTACTGCAAAGACAAAGTATGTCAGCAACTGCGCAAACAAACCCATAACTGGCAAGTTGCTTGAAGTTAGTCAAGAGCTGTTAGACAAGAAATAGCCATAAGAAAACATCAACCTGTGAATTCTGTTTCATATCCACACTGGGGTTGTCCCAATACTAGAATTTCAAGCTCGATACAGATACGCAGGAAAATACTTTATACCATTTTTAATACCACAGGGGCAAAAACAAAAGACAAAATTAAGAGGTGTTTTTAAAAAAAATAAAGATTAGAACAATACAACAATAATATCAGTGAAACCACAATTTTTACATTGCCTGATGTAGTGCAAAACAATTTATTAACATTATTGAAGGGTGTATATATGACAAATATTTGCGATTCTCTTAGGTAGTCCCAAAAAAACAAAAAAAAAAAACAACAAAATTTTTTTGTTTGTTTGTCTGAGGTATTGCAGTGCTTCTGGGGACTTGGGCTCCACATTTTTGTTGCTGATCACATAGAGTTGGTAAGGTAGGCTTCTACTTTTTCTGTTCATGCTAGACATTTCTCAGCTTCAATCTGGGAGAAACAACAGTTTTTAGACAGCCAGGGCTAATAGCATTTGCTGCCTAGCTCCCACATTAACGTTATCACTTTATTATTAGCCATAGTTGCTACTGCTAGCAACTATACTTCCGACAAAACCCAGCAAACATGGCTGAAACCCCGACATCATCTACTGGTCATGGTACAATGCCAAAAACTGAACCATAGATGGACGGATGTTGACGCTGTTTCCATGTAGAACAGACACCGCATCAGGATGTCTCTTACACAGTGAGAAATATTGATCAGATTATTGCAAAGCAGGAATTAAATGCATTTGTCTTTGTTTAGTTTTAAACAATTACAGAGTTGACAAAGTTGACAATTAATATGGTTAGTATGGTTGTGTATTGTAGGTTTAATGTTATTTTGGTAAAAGTGACACAGCAACTACTGTAACTGATATAGCTGTACTACACAAAAATAGGATATATAATATGTTACAATTTCAATGTTTAGGAAATCGTTAGACATTTTAGTTCATCACTCTGAACATCAGCTGTTTGAGCAGCTAAAGTAAAAATATTACTTCTGGAAAGGGTGATTAAATGGCTTCTGTGATTGGGAAGCTAGACAGATGCTGTAAATTGCCTGGTGTTCTTGAAAACAGACAAAAAGCACTAAAACAGTTATTAATGCCAACTGATAAATTGAGCCAAAAGAGGATCTAGTCATCTCTTCTGAATGATTTTGGTGTTTTCCCAAGATGAGAGGCTCCTGGAAAATTCCCCAGTGTTAACGGCAAAATACTTTAAGAAAAGTTAAAGGTTTTGTTTAACATCTAAACAAAATAAAAAAAAAACTGCATATCAGCGTATTACTTTGTTCATGACCACACTGAAGGCCTTTCTAAAAACCAACTCTTGTCTCTCTCTTTCTTTTTTAAAAAAGATTACTTTTTGGCTATTTTGCCTGTGGATGAACAACAATGAAGATGCAGACAGGAAACAAGGGAAAAAAAGAAAGCGCAGCGACACATCAGCCCTGATCACATTCAAATCGTGCACTTTGCAAATATGTGCTGTAGCCATTCAGCTACTGGAGGGCTTCCCATTCCTCTCTTTCACCCATACATCCTTTCCCTTCATCCATCCTTCTCTACAGATCTCTTCACATCATTGCAAACGCTGCTTCATCCTTTCATCCCCTTCATCCTCCCTCACTCTTCTCCCTCAGCTCTCCTTTCTTTCAGCTGGGCCCCAAAAGGTACTGATCCAGCGCATTATGAAGTCTCCTTTTTTCCAGGCTCATATTTTTCTGTCCCCTATCAGCCTAACTTGATGACCTCTTCCATGTTTTCAGCTTCCATACAATCCAGTACCTCGAATCATTAAATATTAGACCCCATAATAGCCTTGCTAATTTAAACTATATTCTGGATTTGCCTGACATTGTAAAGATAAAACTTATATTGATTCTTTGTGCGCCTCTTACTGCATTGATGGATTTTGTTTCTGTTTTATCACACAGCAGCTCAATGTCTGATAGTCAATATGTACTTCTCAACATGTCTGATAACTGACAATGTTATAACAACTTTAAAGGCACAGTCAACCCCAAAATAAGATTTGCAGATTTTTCTCCTGGCCTGAAAGACCAACACACCAACTGTATCACTGTGCAGAAAAATAGCTCCCATTTCCCTGTGACAAGATGTTAATGCTTGTGATGCCATGATAGGATGCAAACATCAATGGCCCTTCCCTTGATAAGTTGTAATATTAGCTAGCTGCACATCTGGTTGACAGATGAGGTTTGGTATAAAGAAAATAGTCCCTACACGGAGTTTGTGGATGTTTTTTTTTATTTTTTTGAGTAACCAGGTCATTACTTCTGGAAAGAGAGATTGCTGCTGAATTTTTTTTATTTCAAATTTATTTTTGGCTTTTAAAAGAAGTCAGACATTTACAGCAGATTCCAAAACTTGGCCACTCTCCCCAAAACCATCTGGACGGATAAATTACACTACAAGCCAGAGGAAAAAATATGTAAATTTGATTTTGGAGTGATCTGTCCCTTTAGATAGCCTCTGGATGCACAGACAGAATATTGCATTTGGCATTTGAGATCTATAGATGCAGGTTTGAGCTGGAACAATTAAGCAAGTTTTTGATTTTTTAACCAATACAAGGTCCAAATATCAGTATCGGTTGATATTGGCCCCATTGATATATCGGTAAAAGATTACATTAGCTGAAATCAGTGGCCAATATAATTGGTTATGAGACGTGATTTTTGTGCTGGCTAAATTTTTAAAAAGCGTGATAAAAGAGCCTGGAAACCTTAAAACACATCAGTTATTTTTTGTAAAGAGGATTTCTTTGTTTCCTTGGGAAAAAAGAGAAAAAAAAACAACAACAAATTAAAAAGACTAAATTAAATATCAGTACTGGCATTGGATAGCAGCCAGATTTTTATTTCCCAGAATTTCACAATCTGTGCATCCCTAGTTGATACTGATGTTTGTTTTTTGTTTGGTTATTTTGGTCTTCTTGTTATGTGTCTTCCATTTTGTGTCAGTCATTATGAAATACAACTGTTTTAAAGTCTTTCAGTTCTTCATCACAGCATAGTTAAATAAGCACAAATTCTATCATGCACATTTATGATCTCGACCCCAGACTGCAAAACTGATGGGAGACAACGTATAACCACTGATAGCTGCCAGTTTTTTTGGCAGTCAGCAAAGTGATCATTGGCTGATAATGATGTCCGGCCAATAAAGAGGTGCACCCCTAAAAAAAAAACATTACTGCTGCCAGCAGAGCATGTTCTCAATTTATTTACCATCTCATAACATTCCTGAATTACAGGCCCTTAAAAGTACACAGAAGTGGATCCAAATTTGGTGCTTTTTAAATCACCCTATTTTAGAGTACATCAGCTAGCTTTACAGGTAGCACTGAAATTTTCAGGGCTGGAAAACACATTTAATCCATGATAAAAACTGCAACCAAATCAATAGATTCATTAAATATGCTAAAATTATTGTACACAAAAAAAAATATCTGATGATTCTGACGGGGTGAGGTGGGAGACACCTGATTTTTAATGGAATTACCCATAGATGTCTATACAACTGGAAGTCTTTTTGTAACCGCAGGAGTCAAGGAGAAGGTTTTAGGCACTTCCACTTTTAAGACCCAGAGACTATGTTGATCTTAAACAGTCTGTTGCACCCCAAACACCCACAGCACTGTGCCATTACTGTCAAACAGCAACAAACTGGCTCAAAGCTAAACTGCCAGAAAACAGAATATTTTAGAACAAAAGACATGCACAACAGTATGGAAGCACTTCTCAGTACTGGATGGTATTACAGTGATGCCTGATTATTATTATTATGACTGTTGTCACAGTATGTTCAAATAATCACCACTGCAAAACACAAGCTTCTTGTGGTTGCGTTCATGAATTCAATCAGTCAATTCTATGCTCCTTCCATGGTGCAATTTCAGTAAGGGTCATTAATAAACTAATAGCTCAGTTTTACACAAAATACACCCACTAAGATGTTCATACTGAAAAAAAATGCATGTTATTTGCACAACATCTCAACAAAAGTGTTACATTTCTAAGAAAGATAGGGAAGAACCACACTCAAAAAACATACATGCCAACAGACAAGAAATAACTTAACTTTACTTTATATAGGCAGACATATCATCCTGATTTACAGTAGCAGAGTGAGTGACAAAGAAGAAACTGGACCCATAGATTGTGGTCCTGTGGAAGACATTGGTTTCTTTACAGCACATTTTACTAACATGTTTTGGGGCTGTTTTTGGTGTGGTTTAATTAAAATGGAATATAAGAATTTAGTTTCTGTATTTTGTGTTGTGTTACTACTTATTCCTTGGATCTTTATTTTTTTTTTTTTTAAACTGGACTGTAAAAAACACTGTTGTTTCCTACTGAACGAGCTACTCTCAAATAGGCCAGGAGATGTTATACATTTCTTGGTAAAGAGTCTGTCAATCTGTGCTTTTAGAGAAGAGAAAGAGCTGGCACAAATACAGCAAGAAAATAAGCTGTGCACATGTCAGCCTATTATTAGCAAGCCTAAGTCCAAGCTGTTTTGAACGGGTAAATACTGAGCTATTGTCCTGACTCCATACAATTGCTGTTCTGAATGACTAAAGTTTACTGTGCAACATTTTGCCAAGAATAGAATAGTGTTTTTACACAGAATGCATGATAAACCTGATACCTATATATGTAGTTATATTTCTTATATAAAATGCATTTACCTAAACTATACCTATCTATTCAACCATTAAGAATTACTAATACTCTAATATATGGCAAAGCCCTTATGTTTACATTAGATTTCTATTGAATAATAGGGTCAACTTGACAACATTTTCTCTTCTATGTGCTCCACATAGCTTTAAAGACATTTATTTAAAATAACCTCAATGGAAAATACACTGACAGGCTCTAAATAAATGCTGAGTGTAAGCCCAGTGTAACACGGGAAGCACCACTGACTAAGCAAAGATACAGTACTTTAACCAAGGATTAAGGCTTTAGATTCCCTCGACTAATTACACCTTGCAGAAATGTGATTAGTGAAAGCAGTCAGAGTAAGCAGGGCACAGACATATAGACGGACTTATATGAGCAGTATAAGCACATGAATAGCTGCATACAACGTAAACAACAAGACGCTGCTAGACACAGAGGCAGTCTGGCGATGAATGTTAATGGCTGTATTGGCAGATGGACATGCAATGGAAACCATCATATGGCTGCACAAAGAGGATTAGTGTTTGATCCAGCTAGTGATCTAAAATGACCCAGCAGATGCAGCAAGAAACTCAACTCTTAGTAAGAGCTTGCAGACTCCTGGCTCTAAACTTTAAGCATTCCTGTTATTCTCATCACACTGTTTGCTACATAAGTGATAAAATAATATTTCAATATTACCATGGAGACTAAGTAAAGCCTCAAATTAAGCATAGATATTAAGGATTAAGAAAGTTGACACAGCTTCTATGAATTCACTCAAAAGAGCTCTTTTCACAAGGTGATGTGAGGGAAATTTAAGAGCATCCATTTTCTTCTTTTTGGAGGTGTTACAACTGGACACCAAAGTCTGAGTCATTGAGCATCACTCACTACTAACAAATAATAAATAACAATTCTGATAAAACAGTAATAATTGTACAAGACGACTTTTTAAAAAAATAAAAAATGGCTGCTATATTTTGAGGAAAATATCCATAAGAACATTTCTCTTTCCATATATGTAAATAATTCCCTAAAGCTTATATTATCCATCAGTTAAGCCAAATATAGCTTATCTTTAAAATTTTTAACATTTTCTTACAAGATTAATTTTCTTTG
This sequence comes from Heterochromis multidens, assembly GCA_015108495.1. Taxonomy (NCBI): domain Eukaryota; kingdom Metazoa; phylum Chordata; class Actinopteri; order Cichliformes; family Cichlidae; genus Heterochromis; species Heterochromis multidens. The sequence goes on from VUQS01073850.1 coordinate 22,778, forward strand.
TAAGAGAAAATAAATCGCATAAAAATTGAATAAATACATCCGTTTAAAGTTTGATTGGGATGCAATGTAACTTGGCTACCTGTGCCTACTGTCCTCTTTGCCCCGGACAAACTACGCATTTCTAACGGTGAGTGCAGAGGTGACAGCCGTGCCAAAGAGGACGGAGATCAGGGAGTGCTCAGCTGGGATTGCACCGAAGTCGCCTGACGGCATCACTAAAGACCCAGGCGTGTATAACCTTAATATACTAAACCAAAGACCAAAGCTCAACAATACAGGGGACACCCGAAAACCTGCGGACGAGCGCACGGAAATGTGGAAGGACAGATGATCCGAGGATGGATGAATCCACTCACTGCAGAAATTTTCAAAAGTAGAATCATCCCTGCGTACTGCATCCCACAAGATAAGTGAAGCGTAACCTTTCATTGCTCATTGGCACAGAAAAGAGGAAAAACGTCCTTGTTGTACCTACCTCACTCACTGTCTCCATCCCACTCAGACTTGTGGTCCTGATAATATGATACGTTGCTCCAGCATCCTAAAAAGCACCGTTGTTCGACTAGAGGGGGTGAAACATGACGGTGGTGGTGCAACTGGGCTGACGTACCGCTCTATGAGAAGGAGGCGACCAATCAGAGGGTAATCCGATAGAAGCCTCACCAATCCGCTCTAAGGGAGAAAGTGAGGGCTGCACAGAGATACTACTGTAGTAGCAAGGTAGATTGACGCTGTGGGAGAATTCATCGTCAACTCCTGCAAACTGTTTGAAACCAGACAACATTTATTCCGCAGATAAAACAGCTGAATGAATAAATGTGTACAGAGGTGTTTTGTGGTTCAATTTATATTGCACCGTGTTTCAAAAGATACAAGATTTCTTAATGTTTGTTTGTTTTTCAGGATTAAATAATTAAATGTAGGCTTATATACTTTTTAGCTAAAATTTGAATGCGCAATACTGAATAGTGGAATATGAGCAAAACTAAAAATGATAAAGAGATTTTAATTTAAGAAATTAAAGATTAAAACCGGGATAACCGAGAAAGCCCACCTTCTATAATGATCCCTCCTGACTACTATGAGACTTTTATTTCACTTCTTTTCTTAGATAGTAGAAGCCTTTCTAATCTTTTAAAAGCGTCACAATGTTTTTACTAATATATGTTTGAAAAACTGCTTTCAAAAGTTGTGGATGTTATATTTTTGATACTATAAAACATGTCTCTTGTACTTGTACTTGCAAAAAAGTCTTTGCATTTAATGATTTTAAAGATAAGCCTTGCTAGTATTAGATTAGAGAAAGTAATGTTTAAAGTAAGTAAGTAAGTAAAATGTATTTATAAAGCTAATTTAAAAACATCTTTTACTGAGCAAACTGCTGTACAAATTATATATACCTATATATACACAGGCATGTAATTACATAAAAAAGTAAAAAGTGGACACACAGAATGCAGAATTAAGAAGCTTTCGACAATAAGCAGACATATAACGACAGCAACAACCAGAGGACAGCAGGAGACAAACAGAGTTACAGAAATAACCACAAATGAGAGATTAGTGGGACCACCATCAAACACAATAACACAACAGGTAACCCTGGTAAGAGCTTCATTATCAGTCCAAAAGGCTAACTTATTGACCTGTTTTTACAATGACAATTTTATGCAAGCAGTCAGTCTATTAGTTAATGCTTCTTGGTAGTAAGTACAGAGGTTGTATTTACTACTAAGTACAATAAGAATTAGAATCCTATTATGCTTTACAAAGTATAGGTATAAGGTGGTGGATTGAATAAATAGATAAATTACATTCTTATTAGACAAAACAGTACACTTGAAGTGTTAAAGTGTTAAAGTGTCCAGATAAATCTAAATTAAATCTTGTTATGTTCCCCATTCAACTGTGAGTTTTGCTTATTACAAAAAATCACAAGTAGTTGACTACTAGACTTTCAAAAAGTGCTTTATAATGACTAAAAAGGAGCCAGAATGTTTCTAATATCCATGCCAATAAGCAACTTGTTAATGGTGAAAATGTGTACCTTAATATAATCATCATATGTGATAATGCTGAAGCACTGCATATTAACTCATGTGTACTTGTGTTTTTATTAAACTTGTAATATAGATCTTCATTTACTCGTAATATACACCATGCTGAGATGCTACCTTTTCTTTATTGTATAAAATGAAATCTGCTGTTTGCCAGTTTAATAGGGACCAAAGTCATCAACCTGTAGCCTAAGCTCATAGACATCTACACTCTATGGACAAAAGTATTGGGCCACACCCCTTAATCTTTGAATTATTTTCAGTCCCATTACCACAGATGTATAAAATGAAGCACGTAGCCATGCAGTCTGCCTTTACAAACATTTGTTAAAAAACTGGTCATTCTAAAGAGCTCACTGAATTCCAGTGTGGTACTGTAATAGGATGCCACTGTTGCAGCCCAGTGTTTTTTTGTCCATATACAGTGCATCCGGAAAGTATTCACAGCACTTCAGTTGTTCCACATTTTGTCATGTTACACCAAAATGAATTAAATTCATTTTTCACCTCAAAATTCTACACAAAATACCCCACAATGACAAAGAGAAAAAGTCTGCTTGAAATTCTTGCAAATTTATCAAAAATAAAAATATATAACATGTATTCACAGCCTTTGCCATGACACTCAAAATTGAGCTCAGGTGTATCTTGTTTTCATTGATTATCTGTCAGATGTTTCTACAACTTGATTGGAGTCCACCTGTGGTAAATTCAGTTGATTGGACATGATTTGGAAAGGCAGACACCCGTCTATATAAGGTCTTATAGTTGACAGTGCATGTCAGAGCTCAAATCAAGCCATGAAGTCCAAGGAATTATCTGTAGACCTCAGAGACAAGATTGTATTGAGGCACAGATCTGGGGAAGGATAGAGCTGGCTGGCCGGCGAATCTGAGCGATTGGGGTAGACGGGCCTTAATCAGGGAGGTGACCAAGAACCTGATGGCCACTCTGACAGAGCTCCAGTGTTGTTCTTTGGAAACAGGAAAACCTTCCAGAAGGACAACCATTTCTGCAGCACTCTACCAATCAGGCCTGTATGGTAGAGTGGCCAGATGGAAGCCACTCCTCAGTAAAAGGCACATGACAGCCTGCTTGGCATTTGCCAAAAGGCACCTGAAGGACTCTCAGACCATGAGAAACAAAGTTCTCTGGTCTGATGAAACAAAGATTGAACTCTTTGGCTTGAATGTCAAGTGTCATGCCTGGAGGAAACCAGGCACCGCTCATCAACTGGCCAATACCATCCCTACAGTGAAGCATCATGCTGTGGGGTGTTTTTTGGCAGCAGGAACTGGGAGACTAGTCAGGGACGAAGGAAAGATGAATGCAGCAATGTACGGAGACATCCTTGATGATAACCTGCTCCAGAGCGCTCTGGACCTCAGACTGGGATGAAGGTTCATCTTCCAACACGACAATGACCCTAAGAACACAGCCAAGATAACGAAGGATTGGCTTCAGGACCACTCTGTGAATGTCCTTGAGTGGCCCAGCCAGAGCCCAGACTTGAACCCATCTCTGGAGAGATCCGAAAATGGCTGTGCACCGATGACCCCCATCTAATCTGGCTCCCATATTCGCCTGACCTGAATCCAATAGAACACCTCTGGGACATTATGTTTCGGTTCATCTGATGCTGCCAGGTTGCCCCTCAGACTGTCCAGGAACTCAGTGATGCCCTGGTCCAGATCTGGGAGGAAATCCCTCAGGACATCATGTGTCGTCTCATTAGGAGCATGCCCTGACATTATCAGGCATACATACAAGCATGTTGGAGCCATACAAACTACTGAGTACCATTTTGAGTTAATACAATTAAATTTCAGCAAAATAAACTAGCCTGCCGCATCATTATTTTACTTTGATTTTTGGGGTGCCTTTGAATTCAGGTTGATCACTTTCATTTCCACCAAACGAAGTGGCATAACACAACATTACCCAGTCCATATCAGTATAAATTTCTAGCATTATTTTTTTTCCCCATTGAGATCTGATGTATTCTCTAAGTGTTCCTTTAATTTTTTCGAGCAGTGTACAACCTGTATATAATTACATGATTTGACAACAGAAACATGGCTGTGAAACAATATTTCAGTTTTCAGTGAATTTCATTTGTGTTACTTATACACTACACTCAACTGTTTTCATGATACATACCATGTCACTGATAAAATGTACACTGTATTTTACAGACTGAAGAGTTCTAATTAATGTAAAAAAAATCAGCTTCAGTGTTTAAAAGTGCTGAGACATAAAGGCTCAGATGAAAAAATATTTTTAAACTATCTTTAACCATTTTCAACGTCTGATTCTAGACAATGTAAAGGCATACCCTATACACAGTGATATGTAGTCCATTTTATAAAAGGCTAGCAGAGTTTATGCTAATTTGGAAATGCTGGTGGAACCTGCACCTGTTCAACTCAAACTGGTTCAGCTTGCCTGTTTTATTAAACCAGACAGTTGATGCCCCATCTTCATCATCAAGGCTTTCAAACATAACTCTAACTCATACATTAAACATGTTGGCCAAGGTAGTTGGTAAGAGACAACTTCTCTGTTAAAATTATAAATCACAGAGGGTTTGCTAATGCTAGCTCTGTTTCCACACAGGCAGATGGTAACTGATCTCAGAGCAGTGAAAGCGGAGGCAGCAGCAGCTTGTCTAGCATGTTTGTTTTCCCATAAATACCAGCAGTTTATTCACAATGCGCATGCACAAACAACCAGAAAAGGCTGCTGGCCTCTTAGGTTGACCACCTCAAGCTTTTGTTAACAGGAGACTAGCATGCCCATCAATTTCTGTGGCTCCATTGCCAAGCAGAGTTAAGCCTACTTCCAGAAGAAACCAGTATTTTAAAGAATGGATGCAAACTGTTTGCTTGTCTCAGTTCGGGATGTGTGTGTTTGGTTCAGGGCATGCGCAAAAAGCCTTGCACCAGTAACCCAAATGAAGGGGCACAGGAGTCAAGTGTCTAGTCCAGCAGCCAAGTCATGGAAATTGCAAAGACAGAGGAGGTCCAGAGTTAGAGGATGTGCCAGCAGCAGCATCGTTTCAGTCTGCTGTGTAGGATTTAATGCTAACTATGATGACAGCGGTAAGAAAGTGGTGGATAAAATTGTGACAGTGTGCAAGCACTGTGCAACACATTTTGCTGATACTACTGGCAACACGTCCAATATGTTGGCTCATCTATGGAGACGTCACCCTAATGTGTCAATTGACAGTGCAAGGAAGGGAGAACTGGGTAGGAAAGAACAACTTCTATATCCTGCAGCTTTTAAACAGCCTCTCAGTGAAAAGTGTAAAAGCCATAATGAAAGCACTGGGAGATTTCTTAGCTAAAGATATGCAACCTTATGTCGTGGTAGAGGATACAGAATTCAGTATATGATTAAAGTACTTGAGCCATGACATAATATCCCTCCCGTCGACATTTCAGCATTGTCAAAGGGTTATCTGACATCCCATACTTAGCTCTTACTACTGATGGATGGACCTCTAAGGCCACTGAAGTTTCCTAACTGTAACTGTACATTACATTACTACAGAGTGGGAGATTAAAAGCACCGTTTTACAGACCCGCCCACTTTATGAGAACCATACAAGTGAGCATCTCTCTAAATCACTGAGAGAAGCAGTGACAGAATGGAAATTGGACAGGGGCAACAGCACAATCCCTGTTACTACAGACAATGCAAAAAACATGGTGATTGTACTCAATGCAACAGCTGGACTGGGGCCACAGAGAGAATGCTTTGCACACACAGTTAATCTAGCTACTGAGAATCTCAGGTATCCTGACTCCTGGGGAAAGTTAGGAAGGTGGTCACTTTTTTCCATCGAAGCACAACAGCTGCGCACACCTGGAAAACCAAGCAGGAGATGCTGGAATTGCCTGTTTACAAACTAATACATGACGTCACAAGTTATTCGAGCACAACATATGACATGCTGGAGCATTATGTGGAACAGCATGAATCCAATAGAACAGCAGGCTGCCATCTATTCTGCCCTCATGGACAAGGATGTCAAGAAGAATGTCAAGGATATTGTTGTCTTGACTGAGAGTGAAACATACCCCACATTGTCAATGATTACCCCTCTGCAGAAGATGATATTGAAATCCATGACTCCAAGTGAAGAGGACAGTTCCACCATTCAAAGATGGTTAGGCAGCCACTGCTAAAGACCTGGAAGGCAGATACAGAGACCCTGATCTTCAAGACACAGAGCCACAGCCCTAGATCCAAGATTTAAGTCCCTGTCCTACCTGGAGGAAGCCTTTCTTCAGAAAATCTACAGTGATCTCACCACAGAGATTATGGAAATTGAGTAGCAGGTATTGTGGTTTTAATTTTTTGTATATAATTAAATGTAACATTATTTATTATTAAATTTTTATTAAATTTAATATTTATTTGTTAATATTTTCAAAACTACTTTATTGTTTGTCTTTTTAATACTACAGGGTAAACCCAGTGAAGCCCAGGTGGCCAGTTCATCCTCAGTAGCAGAGCCAGAGGCATCAGAAATGTCCTCTCCTCTCCAGAAAAAATCTGCCATGGCAGAGCTATTTGGAAAGCTCTTTACAATGGAGATGAGAACCCTTAAGCCTTTGTCCAGCATCACTCAGGAGGAAGTCATGTCATACAAGACCACAAGCTTCATTTCTGTGGATGCAGATCCACTTGCATAGTGGAAATGCAATGAGCATAAGTATCCTCGCATTGCTAAGCTGGCACGACGTTACCTTGCTGTTCCAAGTACATCTGTACCAAGTGAGTTTTCTCTACAGCAGGGGACATTGCCACTGCAAGTCAGTCTCGTCTCCCCACAGGGAATGTGGACAAAATGATCTTGCAGAATGAACAGAGCAGGGCTGTTTTGAAACAGTGCACTGTGTGTTCAGTTTATGCTGCATTTTTATATTGATGGCCTGCTAATTATTTTTTTAATTATTATTTAGATAAAACAGTGACACTTTAACTTTTGATAATAAATAGCCATATTTCTTTGATTGTACTTCAAATACAGCACTTTAATTTTAAGTGGGAAAGTAATTTTTCCATTAAGAACTGACTATCAGGGAACTAACAATTGTTTTCTGTGTTTATTTTAAAGAAGGGAAAGTCTAGTGCTGGTTCATCTTATTCTTCACTTTATGTTAATGGTCTTTGCCTATGATGTAATCATAAAAATGGAAGTTAAAGTTCTTTTGTTTGCACAAATTTAGGGGTCACAGCTTTAAGAGACATCTTCATCTTTTATTTAATCAGACAGTTTTTGTAAGAACTCTAAGAAATATAGCCTATAAATTTCAGTCAGTTCAGTCTTCATGATCTGAACATGCGCAAAAGGTCTTAAAGATGACAGTAACACTGTATTTTAGCATCAAGAAAACTTTCAGTTATGATTTGACAGTTAATAACTATTTATGTACTTAGCAGGAATTTAAGGAAAACAGTTTTAAACATTTTTCTTGCCAAATAAATTAAAAGCATTTAGAAATCAGCAATGTCTCCACTTTTACTGTACAAAAATATCACCTAGCGTTAACCTAAAACTGTCACACTGCCTCATTCTTTCACATTTTTGCATGACTATCTGACTTGTTCTTGAGAATAACTGATGCTTTAAACACTATAAATGGTGGATTATCTATTGCTGATGTATGGTTTTTATAAAGTACTGACAAAAATACAGTGCATCTGGAAAGTATTCAATGATTCACTTGTTCCACATTTTGTTATGTTACAGCCTTATTTCAAAATGGATTCAATTCATTTTTCACCTCAAAATTCTACACACAATACCCCATAATAACAAAGTGAAAAAAGTTTGCTTAAAATTCTTGCAAATTTATTAAAAATATAAAATGTATATAAGTATTCACAGCCTTTGCCATGACACTCAAAATTGAGCTCAGGTACATCCTGTTTCCACTGATCATCTGTCAGATGTTTCTACAACTTGATTGGAGTCCACCTGTGGTAAATTCAGTTGATTGGACATAATTTTGGAAAGGCACATAACTGTCATAACTGAAAGGCACATAACTGTCCCATAATTGACAGTAAATGTCAGAGCACAAACCAAGCCATGAAGTCCAAGGAATTGTCTGTAGACCTCCAAGACAGGATT
>VUQS01073851.1:5647-19345 GCA_015108495.1 Heterochromis multidens
GAGATTAATAATAGCTCATTAAATGCAGAGAGGTGTAAAAACACGGTGAGAGAAAGAGAAACACTCAGTGCATCATGGGAAACCCCCAGCAGCCTAAGCCTATTGCAGCATAACTAAGGGAGGATTCAGGGTCACCTGATCCAGCCCTAACTATAAGCTTTATCAAAAAGGAAATTTTTATGTCTAATCTTAAAAGTAGAGAGGGTGTCTGTCTCCTGAATCCAAACTGGGAGCTGGTTCTACAGAAGAGGGGCCTGAAAGCTGAAGGCTCTGCCTCCCATTCTACTTTTAATATCCTAGGAACCACAAGTAAGCCAGCAGTCTGAGAGCGAAGTGCTCTATTGGGGTGATATGGTACTATATACTATTTTTAAGATAAGATGGGGCATGATTATTCAAGACCTTGTATGTAAGGAGAAGGATTTTAAATTCAATTCTGGTTTTAACAGGGAGCCAATGAAGAGAAGCCAATATGGGAGAAATATGCTCTCTCTTTCTAATCTAAGTTAATACTTTTGCTGCAGCATTCTGGATCAACTAAAAGCCGTTAGGGAGCTTTTAGAGTGACCTGATAATAATGAATTACAGTAGTCCAGCCTAGAAGTAATAAATGCATGAACTAGGTTTTTAATAGCACAATTCCTTTAATACCAACCGTGTGTTCTAATCTTGTAAAAAAATGTGGTCAATGGTATCGAATGTGCCACTGAGGTCTAACAAGACAAGCACACAGATGAGTCCACTGTCAGAGGGCATAAGAAGATCTTTGTAACCGTCACTGGTACCGTCTCTGTGCTATGATGACTCTAAATCCTGACTGAAACTCTTCAAATAAATCATTCCTTTGCAAATGATCAGTTAGTTGTTTGACAACTACTCTTTCAAGGATTTTTGAAAAAAAAGGAAGGTTAGAAATCGGTCTATAATTAGCTAAGACAGCTGGATCAAGTAAGGGCTTTTTAAGTAATGGTTTAATTAAAGCTACCTTAAAGGCCTGTGGTACATATCCTGTTAATACAGATAGATTGATCATATTTAAAATTGAAGCATTAATTAATATTGAGACTTCTTTGAGCACTCTTGTAGTAATGGGGTCTAAAAGACACGTTGATGGTTTGAAGGAAGTAATTATTGAAGTTAACTCAGAAAGATTGATGGGGGAGAAACAGTCTAAGTAAATATCAGCAGTTATTAAAGTTGCTGTACTTATAATACTTTTCAATTCAATTCAATTCAATTCAATTTTATTTATATAGCGCCAAATCACAACAAAAGTCGCCTCAAGGCGCTTTATATTGTAGGTATGTTTTGTGGGAAGGCTGTGAATACTAGGCTGAACAGAGCTCTGACTCTTTGTTAGCCTGGCTACAGTGCTGAAAAGAAACCTGGGGTTGGTCCTGTTTTTCTCGATCAGTGACGAGTAGTAAAATGTCCTGGCTTTACGGAGGGCTTTTTTAAAGAGCTACAAACTATTTTTTCCAGCCCAGACAAAAGTTGTCTAAATTAGTAAAACTTAATTTCCTCTCCAGCTTGAATGAATAAGAGTGACTTGTTTGGAAAGGCTGCCAGGACAAAGCTTCTTCTTGCTACATGTCAGCACAGCTTAGGTTTGCAAAAGTTGCATTTGAACAAACCACAAGACTTCTGAAACAATGTCCTTTGGACAGACAAGACCAAAGTGGTCTTGACCAAAGTGGAGATGTTTGGCCATAATGCACAGCATCACATTTTGGGAAAACAACCAACTTATCAGCACAAACACCTCATACCAACTGTCAAGCACGGTGAATCAGTGGTGATTTGGGCTTGTTTTGCAGCTACAGGATCTGGACATTTTGCAGTTATTGAGTCAACCATGAGCTCCTCTGTATACCAAAGTATTCTAGAGTTAAGAGAGCCGTGCATAACTGAACGCCTCAATGAACCTCAAACCTGAATGAACTGCAGCAAGGCGATGACGAGGAGTGGGCCAAAATTCCTCCACAATGATCTGAGAAACTGATAAAGTCATACAGAAAATGATCACTTCAAGTTATTGCTGCTAAAAGTGGTTCTACAAGCTACTGAATCATGGGGTAGTCACAGTCACAGGACTGCAGAGAGTTCTGGGAAAACTTTCTTTTTCACATGATTGTTTATGAGCAAAAACTAGTGTTGTGTTCAACAACATGAAAGAAAAATACCTGTAATGGGTAAGCAACACAAAGATAAAAGATCAGCTTTCATTGCCGGAAATGCTGTGAATTGTATTTCATTGTGTAATTTGTTTATTTTGCACATTATTTGTAGTGAAATAGACAATAAGACTTAAATAACTGGCTCATACAGAGTACAGACAATCTGAGTCTGAATCTAAACCTAGTGAGGAATAGCAAGGACTAACCACATGAGAAGACTGATTGGATGAGTGAACTCAGGTGAAGCACCAAACTAGGCAAATTGAACAAACAGAAGAAGAAGAAAAACAAACCAGAATGCATGAAAGTGAGAAACTTTGCAGTGCAGCAGGAAATAACTCAGCCAACAATCATAACAAAAATCCAAAACCGCAGCAGTGTAAGAGACGTTGGCCCACATATTAAAATTAGTTGGCCCAGAAAACACATGGTCCACACAGTCCAGTGGCCCACAATCAATTTTCTTAGAGTAGTTAAAGTGTATTTCCAAAACATACAGATTTGCTTCACAGCCATGTAATTCACCACAGCATGGGAGCACCTGGAAATTGGTATCATGGCAGGGTGCACATCTCCCCTCTAGCATTCACTATTGCAATGGAGGAAATCATTAGGCCATCAAAATGGGTTGTGTGTAGAAAGGCAGCAAGTAGGAATTCACCCCCACCCATTGGGGCAATTCTAAATAACATGTGAACCCGCTACTAGAATAGCAACCTGCATAAAAAAAAAAAAAGCTTCTTGCCAAAAAGCTTCTTAGTTTGAAACTAAAATGAAAAGTGAAGCCATGAATATGAAGATAAGCTCCTGTTAGAAGGAATCTGCTAAAAAACAAGTTTCTACACAGCTGAAAATACAATTACTGGTAGTATATGTTATTGTGTGACTTCTCCTCAAACTGCCTTTAGAAATGTTGAAGTATTGTTTTGTTAATATTTTCATCTTTCCTATGACCCTGGCTACAAGTTATACTTGGTAAAGTTGTATTCTCAAGTTTGAATTCATAATGAGAATGTTCTCTCACTATAAAAAAAATACACAAAAAGACACAACGAAGAAGGAATCTGTTTATACTGTGATAATTTGCTGTTACAGTAATATGAGTTTGCATCGCCTGCAGTATTTCCTTTGATATTAAAAGGTTTTAAGCCACTACAAATGAAGTTGTACCTGAGCCTACTGACAAGGAGGAAGTATTCTTTCAGAATTATGTCATTTCAAAGCAGAACAAGAAGCACTTCGAGAGCGCAAACCTCCGCCAAGGCAGCTCACTCTCTGGGCAATATTTACTTTTAAGGGAATAGTCTTGTATTTTGTATATATTCCTTTTGTTTTCTTTGTTCTTTTTAAATATACTTTAAGAAGGTTGTAGTGCAGTAAAAATCAAATGAGCATGACAGATGTTTACTTTGATTACACAAACATTATGTAGAAGTAGGTAATGATAATAGGTATTGATTTTTAAATAACTGGACATGAATAACTTGAGTTTATTATATAATATTATACTAGACTATATTTCTAACTACCTAGGCAGCTCATTCTCTTTCTCTTGACAATGCTTTCTTTAAAAATTTAACACATTCTGGGGTCAACTTGAAAGAAAGGCAGATGTGAAATGTAAAAGTGAGGTCAGAGGTCAAATGTGACATGATATTTTAAATCTTTATATGGTACTTTCTGTATGTTAACAATACACACCACACTTGCAAGGATCATAGTTTCTAAGGCTTTTTTTCAATTTTTGACCAATAAATCATTAAGTTGACCTTGAAGACCTTGGTGGATGTAAGCCAAATTTGAATGGATTGTTAACATGACCCCACTCTACACCCCTACAAAGTTTCATCAGAATTCATTCAAAACTTTTCGAGCTATTGTGTTTATAGACAGAAAGAATGACACACAAACGCTACCAAAAACATAACCTCTTTGGTGGAGGTAATTACTGTACAGAAAAGCCCCACTGCCCTATTATTATAAAAAATTTGGATGGGGGCAACATCATGTGGGGAGTCTTCCTTGATCTGAAAAAGGCATTTGTCACTGTTAGCTATGGCATCTTCTCATTGTCTATAATTAGTTTTTCTATACAAGGCCAAGAAAAGTAATCTCTCCCAAAAAATGGAATGTGCGTTCCCCAAGGATCAATCCTGGGCCAGTTGCCTTTCTTTTTATTTATCAATGACCTGCCTGCCAGTTGCCCAGAGGCTGGCTGCCAGCTTCATCCAGATGATGCTGTCATATATGTACAGGCTTATAAAGTGAAATAAGATGACATCATCTTTGAGTAGAAGAACAGTCACTATATCATCCAATTACTGCCCCAAGAAAAGTTGCACATAGTTATAGTTATGCTGCTGCTATAAGTGTAGTATTGGTTTTCTAGGCTAAGTTTGTCTTCATTAGAGCAGCCAATATAGGGTGCTGCCACTTGTCATTTTGGGTTATTTTGGGTTGGTTGATAGTCTCTGTCTTACTAATGCCTCAAATCTTATGCTACTTACTGATGGCATGCTGATCAGGTTAAAAATGTAATTTGCAGTCACAAACATACACTATAGTCCTTATTTATGATTGGTCACATTAAGACTTTGGTAAAAGTGATAATAGTTCAAGAAGGAAGATCCCTCACATTGTCTTTATTGAAAAGTCGAATAATTTTGATGCTATCGTCCTTGTCCAAAATATTTTCCTTTGCACATTTCCCCAGCCAATCAGTCACTGGTTGTTTAAATATCACTGTATATCCTTTCTTTCCATCTTTTTTCCTATAACACAACCATGCTGCTCTCCATTCCACCTCGTTACCCTGACTATCCAAAGAGTCTCAATCAAAGTTTCAATCAAAGTTTCAATCATCCATCTGCTCTCCCCGCCCCACCATGTTAGTACTAGTCCATTTACCATTTAACTGTCCAAAATATCATATATGTCAGTGTCAGCTTCACAGGAATGGTGGCCTCAATACACAGGAACATAAAAGATTATTTAAATCATTTGCATCTTCAAATAGCAAAAAAAAAGTTAGTGGTTTAAAAAACATGAAATCAGTCACTGATGTACAGCAACCTTGGGGCGACAAATGGAGCTTTATTGTTGCTGCCAGCTGATCGTCTTCATCACCAACACATAGCCTGAAAGTGCTGCAGTGCTGCTTCACCACGGGGAGAGAATTTTAATCTCTTCTATCCTTCATATGGTCGTGAGTAGCTGGTGTATTGTGAACAGTGAACGTTATGAACTTTTCACGGGCCACAAGATGACAGAACATTTTGCTGAATCTGCAGCCCACAGATCACAGCGGGGAGAGAAAAAGTCCTTCGGTGTTGACGCCCAGCAGCCACAGTCACCATTGCCCACAGCTAATGTCACACAACCTCTACAAGGAAAGGGGTTTTTCATCACAGCACTCACTTTGGTTTGTGTCAGAACTATGTCCCAAGGCTAAAGATGAAATGGTCTTCATAAAATTGTATCAACAAGGAAACACACACACATGCATGCTTGCTTGAATGCGTTCGAATGGCAGTTCCCACCATCCTCTCAAACTGTTCTCGAGGGTGATCAGAAGGAATTTGCATATATTCTTAAATGTAAATGCTGAACTCTGTAATTATGTGAAGCCCTGAGTGTGTGTGATAGACTGCACCCATAATTGTTTGTGTATGGGAAGAGGGGGCATGTTTTCAGCAGCAGTGAAAAGGGAGGCGTCCTCACTGAATACAGACCCTCTGGCAGCTGTCTTAGACAGCTGTGGCAATTCATAAAAGATACACTTACACACACACACACACAAACACACACATACTGTGTTAAAACTGAGAAGGCCTCCTGGGGATGATACCTTCCTCCTCATGTTTCTGTGACACAGGCGATGATAATTAGACTAATTCAAAGTCTCCTCAGAGTGAAGGATGGAGATGAGGAGAAGGCAGCAAGGTAGATACACAGGCTCAGGGTTGACTGGGAGTTCATCCAGCAAACTGCCATATTGTAGCATAACATTATTGCACCAGTAGATCCATAACCTACTGCAAGCAGGAACCAAGAGTAACCAGGGGCTAAACTGGGATTGCGACTGCAGGGGGCCTTTCAACTGTGACCAAAGGAAAAGGCTAGAGGGTGAAAGAATAGACAACACTGGCCTCTGAAGAGATGCAGCTTGGCCTCACTGAATAGTTTCTGAAACTCAAAAGCGATGTTCATCTTCTGACCACGTTTTAGGTTTTTAAACACATTTTTTGCAAATAATGACATTTTCCAGTGAGATATCTGCATGGCAACAAATTAACAGACCACTTTTCAGATGATCTTGGCCATATAGTCCTCATGATTAAAAAATTATCCAAAATGAGGTTAATGAACAACGAATGAACATAATGTAGAGGTTTGACCAAAAACATTAACTGTAACAGAAACAGCTGCTCAGGGGACTAAAACTGGTGACAGAACATTTTGAGTGAGTGACAGCCACACTAGGGAACAGGAGGTTGCTGAAGAAGCTAAAAATCTTGACTATTGGGCATAGTGAAAAAACACATTTTAGTTTATATGTAAACAGGGATGGATGGGCACGAGCACATATATTCATATGTATACATAAACAGATATACACCAATCAGGCATAACATTATGACCACCGACAGGTGACATGAACAACACTGATTATTTCTTCATCATGGCACCTGTTAGTAGGTGGGATATATTAGGGAGCAAGTGAACATTTTGACCTCAAAGTTGATGTTAAAAGCAGGAAAAATGGGCAAGTGTGAGGATTTGAGCGAGTTTGACAAGGACAAACTGTGATGGCTAGACGACTGGGTCAGAGCATCTCCAAAACTGCAGCTCTTGTGCGGTGTTCCCAGTCTGCAGTGGTCAGTATCTATCAAAAGTGATCCAAGGAAGGAACAGACAGACAGGTTCCTGGGCAGCCAAAGCTCATTAATGCACATGGGGAGTGAAGGCTGTCCCGTCCGATCCAACAGATGAGCTACTGTAGCTCAAACTGTAGCTAATATAAAGCTTTTTATGCTGGTTCTGATAAAACCAGATAGATGGTTCTGCCAGAATACACAGTGCATCCCAGTTTGTTGAGTTATTATTAATCTCTGGCTCTCCTCTACAGTGTGTCTTTTGTCCTGTCTTCCTCCCCTCACCCCCAACCGGTCATGGAAGATGGCTGCCCCTCCCTGAGCCTGGTTCTGCCGGAGGTTTCTTCCTGTTAAAAGGGAGTTTTTCCTTCCCACTGTCGCCAAGTGCTTGCTCATAGGGGATCGTCTAATTGTTGGGGTTTTTCTGTATTACTGTAGGGTCTTTACCTTACAATATAAAGTGCCTTGTTGTGATTTGGCACTATATAAATAAAACTGAATAAAATTGACTTGAATATGGGGCTCCATAGCCACAGACCAGTCAAGGTGTCTATGCTGACCCCTGTCCACTACCGAAAGCGTCAACAATGGGCACATAAGCATTAGAACTGGACCACAGAACAATGGAAGGAGGTGGCCTTGTCTGATGAATCACGTTTTCTTTGACACGTACCACCTACCTAAGTATTGTTGCAGACCATGTAGACCCTTTGATGGAAACAGTATTCCCTGATGGCTGTGGCCTCTTTCAGCAGGATAATGTGCCCTGCCACAAAGCAAAAATGGTACAGGAATGGTTTGAGGAGCATAACGAGTGTGAGGTGTTGACTTGGCCTCCAAATTCCCCAGATCTCAATCCAATCGAGCATCTGTGGGATGTGCTGGACAAACAAGTCCATCTATGGAGGCCCCACCTCACAACTTACAGCACTTAAAGGATCTGTTGCTAATATCATGGTGCAGATACCACAGCACACCTTCAGGGGTCTAGTGGGGTCCATGCCTCGACTGGTCAGGGCTGTTTTGGCAGCAAAAGGGGGACCAACACAATATTAGGCAGGTGGTCATAATGTTGTGCGTGTTATGTGTGCATTTCTTCGTCTTTTCATATGAAGCATGAACATGTGCAGATTGTGGATGTAAATTTCTATACATTTTAGACTGATTTCTAATGTGCTCAGACCCAAAGGTCTCTCACAGGGGCATGGGTCTTTTCAGATGTGCTGTCTGCAGAAGCACTTATAAAACAGGCAAGACTGTGGCCTAGAATGTCAGCAGTCAGCTAGACTGTGGGCAAAAGACACATCAAGCTGCCTTACGAGAAACCAGTGGGACACTCATACACTGATATGTCTATCTGTAGTCTAAACTCTGAAGTCCAATCAAAAGTCTTTATAGTCTTGACCTCCAAATAGCCGATAGAACAGGGTAGCATTATGCTTCTGCAATGGCCTTCCCAAAGTCCTAATCTCAACCCTCTGGAAAATTTGTGGACTGTGCTTAAAAGCCAGGTCCATGCTAGGAAACCAACCAATTTAAAGGAATTCTACAAATTCTGCCAAGAAGAGTGGTCAGATATCCAGCCAGAATTATGCCAGAAGCTTGTTGGTGGCTACCAAAAGTGTCTGATTGAGGTACAACTTGCTAAAGGACATTTAACACAATATTAGTGGGTTGTGTGTATACTTTTGACCCTGTGTGGATTAGAGAAAGTCAAAAATTTGAATTTCAAATTCTTGTTTTTAAAGTCATTAAAGATGTGTGATGTACAGTCATTCCACCCTGGAAACAGAACAGTTCAAAGAAATCATTAAAAGCCTAAAATTAAAGTCAAATTCATGTCCATGAGTGTATGCAAACTTCTGACCAGAGCTATAGCTAGTTAGATAGATAGATAGATAGATAGATAGATAGATATATGTTGCTTTGATGTTGGAGAAAACACTGTGGATGGATACAGGGAGCATCTCGGTGTTTGTACAATGACAACACTGATGTACAGTAAATACTGCTTGAGGCTTATTCATCTGTTGTAGCACAGAATAACTGAAGCCTCTTCTAATGGGGCGTTACACTCATCTAAACAGCCCTGCTGAGACTCATAACCCTCCACTGCTCATGTTTGTCACCACTGTAGGCTACTAGTCTGCTGCTGTCTGTTGTTGTAGCCAGCTTCATTTAATTGTAAAAGTCAAGTTTTTAATTTCAACAACTCTGGGAGGCTTGTTTAACATTCCTCCTGTTCTATTTGTATTTTTAGCTTTAAAATGGGTTTCCACAGATTGCAATTAACCATAGTCTCACTTCTCATGCTGGAAAACTTAATTTAGTCTAAGACTGAGGCATAAGCTCAGAGTGTACATCCCATTTTTTCCCTCTACAATATACCATGCTGAAAATTCAAACCTTTAACTAGACCTGTAGGTTCACAGCTGATGTTAACACTTATTTCAGTGAGGCTTTACAGACTGGAGAAAAATCTTATTCCCACCACACTGGAGTAATTTCTTTGGTCAAACACCTGCTGGAAACATGATTATAAAATCTAAAAGAGGTTATGACTGTATGGACAGGGAAGACCCTCATCAGCTGACATTAGACAAAACCTCTGATGTGACTGGGTCATATGTAAGCTTCAGTAACAATTCAGTATTGTCCCAATGTGCTGCCTTGACCCTGTCTTTGCAGCTGTAATGACACACACTGGTGACACAATCAGCTCCAGGGTAAACTGAATTCAGACATTCAAATCCGATGAAAGTTTTGGATTTTAACTATATGTCACAAAGTGTAATAAATTTAGGTCAACTGTCATTAACGCAGACAATCTCAAGCTGTGGTATCAAGCCGTGTAATCAAAGAGAAATGCTAATGTTAAGAAACATTATTTATTTTGTAATCACATTTTTCTGCATGGAAGGACTTTTGATTTGAGTAGAACTCTATTAACTATTAACTGAAACTTAATCTTACTGCAAATATGCTTATTTTCATTCTTTCTGAGATTTTGTATTAAGCAGGGAGCAAAAGTTTGTAAGGTTAGTATAGCTGTTATGCTAAATAGCTGGAGTCTGAAAGCAGAGGGATAAAGGTAATGTGGATGTCAAACCAGCTAATATTTTATTATGTTTTATTTGTATAACCCATGCATGAACAAAAAAAAAACAACTTTGGAACTGTTTGTTGACAATAAACTAGCCCAGCTAGCTGTTCCTCCCTGTTTCCAGTCTTTACACTAAGCTAGGGTATCCCCGTTCAGCTCTGTGATTTACAGACCAAAATGCAACCTCTGATGCTGAAAAATTAAGCCAACACCAAGTGCCAAAAATTCATTTTCTTTTTTAAATTCATCAGTGTGGATGCTGATAAGGCCTAAACATGTGTAGTGCTAGTTGTTTAAGTCAGTCACGTGCTCACCTATGTGCAGGTGCACATTTGAGTTATAAGGCTATTTCACAAAACTGGTAAGTTTACATTATTTAACTATAACTGAGCAAAGTGATGAATCTCAGACTGAATTTAGGAACATTAATTTGTCTGTCTGACCATCTTCATCAGTTCTTACATTCTGCTTACCGCTCTCTCCTCCCTCATGTGTCTTCTCTCTATTGTTCATTCTTTCCTGTGGGATGGTTGCTGCTCTCTCTAACTTTGATGCTGTCTCTGGTGAATTTTGAATTCTACACTTTTCACAGAGTTAACATCACAGTTATATATCTGACTCCTCAGGTGGAGGTAGGATTCATCCAGAGGAGAGCTTCTTTATGGCAAAATATTCCATTATGTAAACCTGAGCTGTGTTACAGAAGAACACAAAACATTATTTACCATCAGATCCCAACCTGTCTGTGTGTTGAACTTATACAGTAAATGTGTCACATGCATAAATGCGTGCACTGTTGTTTTTCTGTATTCCATGTAATTCTGTGTATTTGTTAATGTAAGTATTATATATTGAAAGATTAAGACATTAAGACACTTCCAATCTTTGAGTCCCATTAATTGTAGCATTTTGACAGACATTTCAACGTTGTGTAGTACAGATCTGAGAGAAGAAGAAAAACAAACTACATGAAAGTGAATTGTGGTGTTGCAGAGCTGCATGACTGCACTTGTGTTCATTATGGACCGATTTCTATAATATGACAAAAATTCTTTAACACTGCAAATCTGTGTGCTCACTTTAGAAAAAATATCTTGATTGCCTGAATGCATTTTGTATTGTGGCTCCCCTGCGGGTTCTGAAAGGGAAACTAAATACATATTTATTGAGGTCATCTGCAATAATAACTGTGTCCATGGGCCAGATTTAGTAATGCTCTGCACTACAGCAAAATCTTCTTTTGGCGTTAAAAAGCTGTTGTCAGGATTTAATGATGAGGTGCAGAGTCAGTTTTGAGACTAAAAGGCCTGAAAACAGCTGGTATTTTGGTGGCTGGCAATGTTATTAGAGAGAGTATGTACCTCTGACAGGTGGATAGCTCAAAGCTGTGAGTGCAGTGCTAAAACTTTGGCTCTGTTCTGTAACTCTTCACTCAATCCTCACGCTGCATGTTTAGAGCATGTTTTAGGCACATTTCTGCACAGAGATCAGTACATAATTAAAATGTCTCTGCACGTCTTTTCTCAGCAGTGCACACAGTGATTTTCATATAGTTTCTTTATTCAACTTCTCTCTATCGGAGCCATGCACACCATATTGAAAAGTCTGTCAGAATGCAGCTGTTAATGTGACTATGTTAGTGTGTCACACTTTAATAACTACTTGCAGCCTCACACAGCATACAAAAACAAGAAGACTGATGCACACACGCACATGGCACAGTAACAGTATCTTCATTAACACACGGACGGCTCGGAATCTGGTGGTAAATAATGTTTGATGCACTTCTACACATTACACAGATCAACTGTCACACAGAGATTTCAGGTTGATATGGTGGAATAGTTTGTAATAATGCAGCTCTCCTCTAGATAAATCCTGCGCTCCACCTACCGTAGGTCTCAGTTCTCTGGACCTCACACACAGTCCCAGCAATTCATTGATTCTTCTCCAACCTCCTCTCATTGATCTTAACTGCCACACTGTTTTCAGAGAGAAACACATGTAAAGCCTGCACTTGTACTTTATAATTTCTGTGAGGACATCTCTTGCTCCCTCGCACTCCCTCAACAGCTGCGCTCGTTTCTGAGCCGCTAATCTGCACTGCTCTTGGCAGGTAATTTTTGAAATGAACTGACTTCATCTTTGTATATAAATTAGTGCACTGTTACTAGATCATCCAAAGAACTTTGCACTCCCATGGGAGCATTTTTGCAAATACATCATCACACTATTTTGCCCCAAAGCTTTAAGTCACAAACCTGATACTGCACCTGTTTGGTAAACCCTGACAGTAGGTTTTTGACATCAAATGATGGTTTTGCACTGGCGCAGACGTTACTAAATCTGGCCCTAAATATCATGATGAAAGCTTTGATCACTAACTTTGTCTTTATTAACTTAAATACTCTTAAAGTGACAATTGAATTTCAACCAGTTAAGCTAACTGTGAATACATTTGTATTCATAAGTTTACATACTCTGGCAGAATTTGTGATTTTTTTGGCCATTTTTCAGAGACTATGAATGATAATACAAAAACTTTTCTTTCACTCATGGTTAGTGGTTGGGTGAAGCCATTTATTATCAAACAATTGTGGTTGTCCTTTTGAAATCATAATGACGACAGAAACTATCCAAATGATCCTGATCAAAAGTTTACAAACCCTAGTTCTTAATACCGTGTATTGCCTTCTTTACATCAGTGACAGCTTTAGGTCTTTTGTGGTAGTTGTGGATGAGACACTTTATTTTCTCAGATGGTAAAGCTGCCCATTCTTCTTGGCAAAATGCCTCCAGTTCCTCTAAATTCTTGGGCTGTCTTGCATGAACTGCATGTTTGAGATCTTCCTAAAGTAGCTCAATGATATTGAGGTCAGTAGGAAAACAATTTAAGCATAAAAATTCACAAAGAAAGAACAATATAGCATCCTCAACTGCACCAAAGAGTAAAACTGTTAAATGTGGATTATTAAACATTAGGTCTCTCTCTTCTAAGTCCCTGTTAGTAAACGATGTAATAACTGATCAACATATTGATTTTCTCTGCCTTACAGAAACCTGGCTACAGCAGGATGATTATGATGGTTTAAATGAATCAACACCCCCGAGTCATACTAACTGTCAGAATCCTCGAAGCACAGAGAGAAGGAGGAGGAGTAGCAGCAATCTTCCACTCCAGCTTATTAATCAACCATAGACCCAGACAGAGTTTTAATTCATTTCAAAGCCTGATTCTTAGCCTTGTCCATCCTAATTGGAGAAAACAAAAAACAGTTTTATTTGTTGTTATCTATCGTCCACCTGGTCCTTACTCTGAGTTTCTCTCTGATTTCTCAGACTTTTTGTCTGATTTAGTGCTCAGTTCAGATAAAATTATTATAGTGGGTGATTTTAACATCCATGTAGATGCTGAAAATGACAGCCTCAATACTGCATTTAATCTATTATTAGACTCAATTGGCTTCTCTCAAAATGTAAGGGAGCCCACCCACCACTTTAGTCACACTCTGGATCTTGTTCTGACTTATGGCATAGAAACTGA
>VUQS01073852.1:0-13983 GCA_015108495.1 Heterochromis multidens
CTAATATTATTAAGGAAACAAACCAATGACTGAAGAAAAGGTACAAAACTCAAAAACACTGGGTCAACAACCCAGGCATCAAGACAGCATTATTATGAACACAGCAAAGTAAAAAAATCTAGAAAGTCCATAATACTCAAAACTGGGTCAACTGACCCAGGACCATGACACTATGCTGGGGCAGCAGGCTGAGGGTAGCTGATGCCAACAGACTGAATAAACTGATCCGCAAGGGCAGTAACGTTGTGGGGATGGAGCTGGACTCTCTAAAGGTGGTGTCGGAGAGGCGGGTGTTGTCCAAGTTAAGGACAATGCTGAATAATACCTCCCACCCACTCCATGACGTGCTGGCCAGTCACAGGAGCACGTTCAGTGAGAGACTGAGATTACCCAAATGCACCACTGAATGACACAGGAAATCATTCCTGCCTGTGGCTATCTCTCTGTATAATTCTTCCATCTAAAGCACAAGTATACACTGCAACAACTGTACACCCTTAATATAATAAAGGAAATATGATAACAGGGGTACCTGAATTCAACTTTATCTATATTCAATTTTGTGTAATATATTGGGATATTTATATATTAGAGTTATTGTATTATTAGAGCCATTTGTAATATTTTGTAATTTTGTAATATATTGTATTATTTAATATTGGTATTTAACCTTGTTAATTACTGTTCTTACTGTCCTGGAGCAACTGTGACCACATAATTTCCTCATGGATTAATAAGTTATTCTGATTCTGATTCTGATATTAATATTTTACTCAATTGACAGCCCTAGTATTGTTTAATCTCTATACTCCTACAATCTACAAATTCATAGATTTCAGTGGAGCTTAGTAAAATGCTGGGCACTCACAAACAAAGAGTAAAAGGTGCCTACAGACTCTACACACCCACCAATAAACCTCTTCCCTTCTTCTGGCCTTGAACACATCAGAGGAGCAGGATCCTTTGTAGATCAGCCTTGATTTCCTGCCCCACCTTCTTAATGGTGCTGGTGGTGTCTGCAGACCACAGGTGAGTTGAGACTTGAGCAAACAGATCTCCAACAGAATGTTCAGACAGGTCACATAGTGGCAAAGACAATCTAGCAGAGAACTGTGGCACCACTCAGTCCTCAAATACTGGTCTCTTGATTGCATCATTTGGAATAGGTGCGGGAAGGACGGAACTGCCAGGAAGACTCTACCCCATGATGGGGCAGGAACGTTAAGCCAGCCCAGCAGCTCCACCTGAGAATGATTACAAGGGGAAAGGAGAAATGGAAAAATAAAGAGAAAGAAAAACAAAATCTAGCCACAACCTGCCAAACCATTACAATACCCCCCACAATGGTCTTCTATGGTCACTCTACCATGTTTATCAGGATGCTCCCTGTAAAAGCCATTGATTAAAGAAGAGTCTAGAACAAATGACCACAGGATCCAGGACCACTCCTCAGTTCCATATCCCTTCCAGTCAACTAAATACTGGAGGCCAAGACCCTGCCAACTGACATCCAGAATCTTGTGGACTGTTTACATTGGTTCGTCATCCACCATTCGGGGTAGAGGCAGAGGATCTGCTGGAGTACACAGAGGACTGAAGATAACTGGCTTAATCTGAGAGACATGAAATGTGGGATGGGTTTTCATAGTAGCGAGTAACTTCAGGTGAACAGCAGTTGGAGTCTAGGGCAATGTGGGATCATGGTCTACTGGGAATGGGTAATGATTATTAAAAGCAAGAGGAGGGATGGGAATGCACCTTATTACTACCACAAACAGAGCACATTTTAACATACTCTCAGGTGTCTGATTTTAATGTGGGGCAGCAGAAAAAGTGTCTGAAGAATGAAATAGTGTGACTTAACCCAGGGTTGCAGGTGAACTTGGTGGTTTGATACCAATGGATAAACTGTGAGCAAACGGAAATAGACACACAGAGACTTTGGGATAACGGTAAGGTTCTGTGGATTGGACTTGTTTTATCAAACTTTCTATTTCCCATGAAATCCCTGCTACAACACAAGTGAAAGGCAAAATAGGTTGAGAAGAGGTGAAACTAGTTTCGGAAGCAAATTGTCTAGACAGAGCATCAGGATTTATATTGCGAGAACCTGGGTGGTAAGTGATGATGAAATTGAAGCAGCCAATGAAAAAAAACAGGGACCACCTAGGTTGCCTCAAGTTTAACTGTTTTGCTCTCAGAAGGTAGGAGAGGTTCTTGTGATCCCCTTCTCCTCACATACAAGATCCTAAAGTTAACCACTATCAGATCTATTTTTTAGTGTCAAAGTATTAATACAAAGTCAAGAGCAAAGTGTGTAACTACCCCAAAGAGCACTTCATAGAAAAATGTCGTGGTAACAGCAGTTCTGCTGTAGAAACAGGTACAGGTAAACATGGAGACTGCAATCCTATACGGTTAAATGTGCAAATCAGTAGACTGTAGCAAATCCCAGGTCTTTTCAAACCAATAGTGAGTACTATAAAGAGCCAAAAAGTTTGCATAGTAAGATACGGCAGCACAGTGGGTGAAACATTGTGCCATCATAGATTTATTTTTAGTGCATGTATTGTAAGCACATGCTCTTCTGGTGGGAGGATCAGAGACATGGATGTACCAATTCAAATTATTTATTTATTTTTATGTTTCTGCATACTGCAGCTTTCATTTCACACCACTGGTTTACAAAATCGTAATTGTCTTTACTAGTACTGTGCTGTAGCAACTTCTATTCATATTGTGAAGTCACCAAGTCACAAGTTATCTTGTACATACAAGCAGTGCTACGGACCCACAATCATGTTATACCTGTTCTCAACAGCCACACTGGAATAGCAGATGAGAAGCCTGTTATCATAGAAAGGGCTGTGATATGATGAACTGAGTAAAGAGAGACCATATTTCTCCCATATTAGTTTCTTTTCATTGGCTCCCTGTTAAATACAGAATTCAATTTCCTCTCCTCACATACAAAATCTTGAATAATCAGGCCCCATCATATTTTAAAGACCTCATAGTACTACATTATCCTAACAAAGCAATTCGCTTCCAGACTGCAGGTTTACTTGTGGGTCCTAGAGTTTTTAAAAGTAGAATGGGAGGCAGAGCTTTCGGCTTTCAGGCCCCTCTCCTATGGAACCAGATCCCAGTTTGGATTTGGGAGCCCTCTCTACTTTTAAGATTAGGCTTAAAACTTTCCTTTATGATAAAGCTTATAGTTAGGGCTGGTTCAAGTGACTCTGAACCATCGCTTAGTAATGTTGCAATAGGCCTGTGCTGCTGGGGGCTTCCCATGATGCTCAGAGCATTTCTTCTTCACTCACCTCTTTTCACTCAATATATGTTTATACACCATAATTACACTGTTGCATTTAATCATTAGTAATTATTAAACTCAGACTCTCTCTCCTATTTTGTCCTTTCTCTCTCTGCTCTCTTCCCCTCACCCCAACCGGTCGCGGACGGAGCTGGCTTCTGATGGAGGTTTCTTTCTGTTAAAAGGGAGTTTTTCCTTTCCACTGTTGCCAAGTGCTCATTCATAAGGAGTCATCTGATTATTAGTTTTCTTTCTAATATTATAGGGTCTTTACCCTACAATATAAAGTGCCTTGAGGTGACTATTGTTGTGAATTGGCGCTATATAAATAAAATTAAATTGAAAATGGGGATAACAGTTCACAGTTTGTTTTCAAAGATAGCTATGCTGTTTCACTGCCATCCATCCATCCATTTTCTTCCGCTTATCTGAGGCCGGGTCGCGGGGGCAGTAGCCTAAGCAGAGAAACCCAGACCTCCCTCTCCCCAGCTACGTCCTCCAGTTTATCCAGGGGAATACTGAGATGTTCCCAGGCCAGTCGAGAGATATAATCTCTCCAGCGTGTCCTGGGTCTATCCAGCACCTCCTCCCGGTAGGCCTCCTCCCGGTGTTTCACTGCGTTATTTTAATTAAAACTGACAGTATCAAAGTGTTTAAAAATGGATTGAGACCTGAAATCACTGGAAGTTTGAAAAATCTCTCTGTCCATTCTGAATGTGTTCTCATTTTATTAATAAAAGTAGTCAGAGCAGTCTTAATGAATGTCACAGAGCAGAGACTCAACCAGGGGTGGGCAATTAATTTTTCCAAGGGGCCATATGAGAAACTGGGACTGCACCAATAAGTTGAGCTCAATTCTGCTCAATATTAATGTTATCTCTTTATAAACTGCTACTGGTAACACAATTAGGCAATGAAAATATTATATTGATATATATAATATAATATAGTAAAAATGCCTATTTGTAGTATTTTCAGCATTCTATTACTATATAATCAACATTCTGAAAAACTATTGGGAACTAAGTGTGCATGTTTTTGCAAACTTTCAAAGACTTTATACAAAGTGCTATTTCTATCTTGCTTGTAGTTTAGCTGCTTCATCTTCAGTTTTTTTGGTTGTTCAGTGAAAAATCTAGTATGTTTTGGGCTTGAACAAGTGCATTAAAGTCAGGTTCAGCATCTGAAATGGAAATGCAAAGGACAACGGATGTCACTGAGAGAGGATCGGTATCCGGATTTGTTAAATTTCACCACTAAGAATATTTGTTCACATATGAAGGTAGATCTGAAGAGAACCAACATCTCAGTGACATTGACTTGTGCTCTAGAGCTCTGCCAGTAGTGTCATGGTCCCTGGAACTTTGACCCAGGGTTTTGAGTTTTGGGATGTTCTGGGAATTCTGATTTTGTATTCTTGTTTCATGGTTTGTTTATTCCTGGTGTTTCTGTGTCCAGTTCAGGCTTGTCTCTGTGTTTACTTTCCTTTCTGTCTTAAGTCTGAGTTCTGTTCCATCTTCTGTCCCTTCCTGTTTTACTTTGGTGGGTTCTTGTCTTGTGTGCTCTGTGTCTAGTTTAACTTCCTGTGTCTCGTCTGGTGTGATTTGACCCAGCTGCATTCCCACCTGTTGCCCATCTTCTTGTTATCCTGTGTCTGTATTTATTGTCTCTGTTCCTCGTTGCTCATTGTCGCGATCTCCCTCAACCTGTGTGAGTTTTTCTTCATGTTGCTTATAGGGTTCTGTTTGCCAGTGTTTTTCGTTCCTGGCATTCTGTTTAGTTTATGTTTTGCAAGGCTTCAGCAATAAAGCTGTTTTTGAGTTTTACGCTTTGTCTCTGAGTCCTGCAATTGCGTCCTACTCTGCCTGCCACACAGTTAAATTGGGAAAAGTAGGAATTTTAAACCCAATCATGTGCAGATATCCCAAAAACAAATTAGCATGACTTTGACTAAAATGATTTTGTCAAGGCTGGCTGTGTGGCTGCAGAGTGAGGACCCAAATGCAAGACTCGGAGATGAGCTAAATTTAAATAACAGCTTTATTGCTGAAAACAACAAAGACCAAAATACAAAATATCTGGCATGGCAAAGCATTAACCTGGAATTTGAATTAGACACAAGGAGGAACATGGAGCACACAGCGGGGTAAACATATGACGATGATATTACAAGGAACAAAGGAGAACTGAGGGTTTAAATACACACATGAGGTAATCAGGAAGATGGAGAACATCAGGGAACACAGGTGAGCTAATTCAGGGAGTAACGAGACAGAGGAAGCAAACACAGGACCAGAAAACAAAAGAAAGAGCACAATAGTCCAAAACAGTTCTGGGGGTCTGCCTGGCCATAGGGTGAAACTTAGAGGCAGTGACCAACAGCAGAGAAGAGGAATCCCTTGAGGCTGGCCACAGGGCCAGCGGCAAATACAAAGCAGTTCTGGAGGCTGGCTGCAGGGCCAGCGGCAGAGACGAAGCTGTTGTGGAAGCCGGCCGCGGGGGCAGCGGGGAAGATGCTGAATCTCTGGAGGCCAGCCGATGACAAAGATCCTCGGGTGACTTGGCAGGAGTCTGGCGATGGAGATGACGAATACCCTTGGGCGACTTGGCAGGAGGCTGGTTGGGACCCATGGGCTCAAATGCAGGTCCTGATCTGGACTGCATGGGACCCACGGGTGCAGGTGCAGGTGGTGCAGAGGCCCTTGGCTTGGGCTCTGGAGGCTCGGGCGGAGCAGAGACCTCTGGCTTGGCCTCTGGGGGCTCGGGCGGAGCAGAGACCTCAGGCTTGGGCGAAGAAGAAAACTCTGGCTTCTCACGGGGCTGAAGAGGCTCGGGCAGAGCAGAGGACCTTGGAAACTCGGGGAACATAGAAAACCTTGGAAGTTTGAGGAACATAGAAAACCTTGGAAGCTCGGGGAACACAGGGAAACTTCGGGGCTGGGGCTGCGCAAGGTCACAGCCAACTCTGGAGGCTGGGGCTGAGCGGGGAACCTTGGAAAGTCGGGGAACATAAAAAACCTTGGAGGCTGAGGCTGCGCAGGGGCCACAGCTGACTCCTTATGAGGCTGGGGCTGATGGTGAAGCCTATCCACCCTCACCCTGGGGACTGGAACAGGTGCGGGCTGGACCATAGCCACCCTCACCCTCGGAACTAGAAAGGGTGCAGGGATTGGCTGAGCCCTTGCTGCCCTGGGAGCAGGCACTGGAACAGGAACTGGAGCAGGGATAGGCCGAATCACAGCCGGCCTCACCCTGGGAATGGGTACAGGTACAGGGACTGGCTGGTTCCTGGGACGGACTGGACACCAGCCGCTCCCACCCAATGAACTGGTACGGTGCAGAGGTCGGCTGGGTCTTGGCTGCTCTCACTTGGGGAACTGCCATGGGTGCAGGGAGTGACCGGACACCTGCCGCCCCCACCTGAGGAACTAGTACAGGTGCAGAGGTCGGCTGGGTCTCGGTTGCCCTCACCCTGGGAACTGGGATGAGTGCAGGAGCTGGCTGGACACCAGCTGTCTCCACCTGAGGAGTAGATACAGGTGCTGGAGCAGGCTGGGCCCTAACATCCTCACCCTGGGAACAGGAATGGGTGCAGGGTTGGGCTGGACACCAGCTGTCCCCACCCAAGGAACAGGTACAGGTGCAGGGACGGGCTGGGTCCTAGCCATTCTCATCCTGGGAACTGCTGTGGGTGCAGGAATAGACTGGACATTGGCCACCCCCACCCTAGGAGCTGGTATGGGTGCAGAGGTTGACCGGGCCACAGCTGTCCTCATCCTGGGCATGGGAACAGACAAAGGAACAGGCTTGAAGGTGGTTTTGATGGTGCCCCAGTCCTTTCAGATGCAGGCTGTGATTCAAAAACAGTCTCTAAGCTATTTGCCTTGGAAGCTGAACAGTTTTTCAGGAGGACCGGCTCAGGGGTGGCAACAGGTAAAACGGTCTCTGGGGATCTTGGCAGTAGAACACAACACTCAGTCTCAAAATTAACCAGCCGGGAGGCATGGTCAGCCTCAGAAGGAACTGGCTCGGCAACAGAAACAGTCTTATGAACTGCACACTTATAGTTTTTAGCCAGCTCTGACTCTGCTGACACCACTTTCTTGAGCTCACCCTGGGAAACAGAATTGGTGGTCTTGAAGTCCCCATACATAAATTTATTACAACCAGGTTTATCAGAAAAAAACTGGGTTAATAGGTAACCGGCTTAGAGGTACCAGATTTACTTCTTTTATCAAAACTAGAAAGTCCATAAACTCAAATCGCTGGGTCAACAGACCCCAGACCATGACAGATTTCCCATAGAGGCCCAATGTTTCTGTAGGCAAAGCAAAGCTCTTTCTCAAACTTGAAATAATTTTAGTATTATATTTTATAATTGTAGTACATAGCATTATGTTTCATAAACAGCTCTGTAGATGGGATCTGTTGTTGCCTTAAACTTAAAAATATTCATGTAAAGCCTCTAACCCCTTCTTATGGGTAAATTTATAAATGAGCTCGTTTTGAACACAAAAGTCAATATTTTCAATCTTACCGAGAGACTTGCATTTTCTGAGAAAATCTGGTGTGTTTCATGTATATGAATGTAACTGTTTTACCAATGATTGGAAAATAGGCTCTGGAAACAACCCCATTCTCTACAAGGCATCCTGAAACTGATTCCTGACTTTAATTCTCCTTCACTTGCTGTTTTAAAAATCTCATGTAAAAACACACTTTTACTCCCTGGCTTGAGATGTTGACTGTGATTTTAGGTTACTTTTTATGTACTCTTGTTATTTTATTGTTTAACCTCTACAGCTCTTTTGTGTTTCTGTATCTTTTACCCTTTTACCTGTGTTTGTCTTCTATGTTTGGTGTTATTGTACAGCACTTTAGTCAGCCCTGTTGTTTAAAACCTGCATACCATACCCATACCATCTTCTGCAACCTCTAAGTGTTTAAGAATAAAGCAGCCTTTCAAATTGATTTTATTCAAGTAAATCACATATAAGATAAACACCAACCACTACTACACACAAGAGAAGTTATGTCAAAATATACATTTTAAACTAACTATTGGAAAAGAGTAAAGCAAAGAACAAGAACTCAATTATTATGATGATCACCTGCAGCAGAATGACAACACAACAGTGCTGCAGCGTTTTGTTAAAAGTTGATGATAAAATCGTGTGTAATAGATCCAGCAGTATCTGTAACTGTATGCTGTGTTCATATGTTTTCATATGAGTTGAGAGGCAGAGCCTGTTAAGGTAGCAGAGGAAAAGTCTCAGTTGCAGCAGTACAGGTTTGCTTCTAAAAGATCACAGAGCAAGTGTTTGTTATTAAATTTTCACTGTAAAATTGTGCAATAAGTTGCCGCACTTCAAAATGTAGCAATTGGGGGTTACACATAATTATCTTTTTTGCTACAATTGGCTAATTTTTTGAGCCATCTAGTGGCCAAAAGTTGACAAAATAGCTTCATTATCAATTATTCAAATATTAGAATGACTTAAAATGACCATTCTTGGTTGTCTTTCAAAAAAATGCAGCTTATGGGTTTGAGCTACAGACTGACTTTTCACTGTGTCACAGTTGGTTCCTTAAAACACACTTTTTTAGTGTGTGTGTGTCATTTCATGACCAGACAGGAAAGTCTCCCACCATTCATATCCTTGTTGAATATAAATGATTTCACATCCATAAAAATAATATAAAAATAAACACATCAGAAAAAAAAGTGTGTGAAAAAAATAGTGGGTAATTTGATGCTTTAAACCAACTTTTACAAGTGAATATTATGTTTCTAGGAGTGTCTTCTTCCACCTTCACAATAGTGTCCAAATTAGGAACATCCTGTCTCACGGTGATATTTGTTATCTCCGGACTGGACTTCTGTAATTCCTTATTATTTATAATGTTGCAGGATTATACTTTACTCTAAAGTGCTCCAAATGACTACTGACTCTATTGTCTTCTTTTCTGTCTTCACTCTTCACAAATGGCCATTATGTCTGAGCCTTGCTTTGCTGGTGGTTCCTTCCTGTTAAAGGGAACTATTTTTCTTCCCACTACTGCTCATAGAGGCTTTATGTATTGTTGGTTTTCTTTCTAAATGGTTGTAGGATCTTAATTTACTGTGTAAAGTGCCTTGTTATAGCTATTACTGTAAATTGGTAATACATACGTAAATAAAAATCTATAAATCTAAAATCTAAATAAAAATGTCTCTTTGTCTCTATAAATGTCCTTCTCTGGTGTTGGCATGCTGTGTTGATTGAGGTAATAGCACATCACAAAACTATTCTCTTGCTCTTTTACAGAATAATTAAAAGTTGAGAGACCTGTATGTGTTTCAGCTTCATGCTTATTAATAATGTGAAGATGACGAAAGGAGGAAGGAAGTCTGACTAATTCAGCATCTTGACTTCTGACTTATACTGTGCTGATTGCACAGGATCATTATCTTTAAAGACAACATCTTTTTCTGTAAATAGGCTGGTGCTCACAGTATATAGCACTTTCCTACTCAGTTTGAGTACTCAAAGCACTCTCTTTAGTAAGAGAGCCTCATTCACGATGCCTAAGCACTTTTAACCTATCATTCACACACTTACATTGATGTATGCATCAGGGGCAACTTGGGGTTCAGTATCTTGCCCAAGGATGCTTCACTGGAATAAAAAAAAAAATCTTTTATTTAATAAACTGACATGAGGGTGGATCTGTCTATTGCTATCTGGGTAACTAATATCACAGGTCCATCATTAAACTGTATCTGATCTGTTTCTCCACATTTCTGTCTTCAACTTCTGTCACCTACATGTTGTCCCTGTCAGGTTACAGGTGAATAATTACATTTAAAAATCAAACAAAAATTAGGATTACAACTTCATCCAATCAAAGGTCAGTTTGGGTAAATGATGAACACTGAGAGTATAAAAAATATATATGTAAAAATAATAATCTCCTTCTCACCCCCTGGGGGGTGGTATGTGTGTGTTCGTCAAGCTCAAGCCCTCTAGCAGAGGCCTGGGTTCTGTGCAGTATCTTAGCAGTTCCTAGGACTGCACTCTTCTGGAAAGAGACTTCTGATGCTGTGCCTGGAATCTGCTGGAGCCACTCTCCCAGTTTCAGGCTTACAGCTCCTAATGCTCCTATTACTGCTGGGACCACTTTGGACTTTACCTTCCACATCTGCATGAGTTGTTCCTTCAGCTTCTCTATTTTCTCCTGGACCTTCTTCCTGATGTTGCTGTCTGCTGGAATTGCCACATCTATAGTCTAAGATTTAGTTCTTGGCTTTCTTGCAGTTTCTCTAAGCATTGCAAAGTCTGATCTTTTGCTGGAACATCCACTTCTGGGAAGATTAGCAACTGTATTGAATGGTTTCCATAATCTTTCTCACTGTAGAATCATGACCTTTAACTTTTCCCAGATTGATGAAGAGCAAGAATTGCTCCTTTAAAATAATTGCTGATGTCTTTCCTGCTTGGCATTGTGTTAGCACACACCTGAATGCTCCAGACCAGCAAACTGGCAAAAAGCCCTCTGCTTTTATAGAGGTGCTCACGCTTTTATTCAAGTGTATTTGATTAGCAGCACTGGGCTGCTGCTTTTCCTCTTAATTGCTGTGGAAGCAGTAAGGGTGTACCTAGTTGTTGACACACCAAAACTAGCACCACTGATGGACCAAATGGCCCATTGTTAGTCAGTGGTGCTAGTTTCGGTCATTATGCAAATGTACTGTTTATAAGGTTGGGGAAGCCTGCAGTCAGCTGAGACTGAAGAAGTCACTTGGATAAGTTGACGAAACGTTTCTCCCACTAAAAAACGCTACGTCCAGATGAACAAATGGAGACATTAATTTAATCAAGACCTTTACTAAGTGAAACATCTTTGATTTTTTTGCATGTTAAATGTTAATAAATGGATCATTTTCAGTGAAACTAGTTGTGATGAAATGCTTTTAAAAAGTCCTGATCTGAAGTATAAATGCAACTATAAAAGCTAACCAGCTTCCTTTTACTTTCATAAAGAAAAAAATAAACACTCATTGTAAATTTGTGAGTAAAATAAGTTGCTGAACAAAGTTTAATACAAAATCTGTGTGTAAGAACCAATCAGAATAGAGGAACAAGTGACTGATAAAAGTTCCTCTTTGTGTAGAAACAGCAGGTTCATCAGTTAATGCAGACTGGACCAGAGTAAGTGTGGAACAACCATGATAGGTAAGATAACATTTATTGTTAGATCGTGATCCTGTGCAAGAAAAAATAAAATTGGCCATAAGAATAATAATAAACATGTTTGACCACAGCTGAACTCCTCTCATCATGGCAACAACTAAATTATTGAACTACTCTGTTTCTCCTGTTTAAATTCATTATCTGATCTGAACACAAGTTTCTTTTCCTTCCCTTTGCACCTGATTTTTAAATACTGAAAACAAACATTGATAGAGATGTTTGATCAAACCCCAAAGCAAGTAATGTATGCATCAAATCCAAAACAGAGGGCTCTGCTAATGTCCTGCATATTAAAAATGTAAAGAGGAAGGAAATTGGTCAAACCACTTTTACAGGCTGATGTAAAATATCTAATCAGCCAACCACAAGGCAGACACTCAATGCATTTAGGCATGTAGACATGGTCAAGACAACCTGCTGAAGTTACACCAAGCATCAGAATGGGGAAGAAAGATGATTTGAGGGACTTTGAATATGGCATGGTTGCTGGTACAACATGGGCTGGTCTGAGTATTTCAGAAACTGCTGATCTACTTGGATTTTTCTGCACAACCATCTTTAGGGTTTACAGAGAGCACCATTGGGATGTGGTGGAACAGGAGATTCACATCATAGATATCCAGCCAACAAATCTGCAGCAACTGTGTTAGGACTGTGTTAGGATATGTTGCATATCGTCAATATGGACGGAATTTACGGCACTTGGCTGAATCTATGCCATGAAGAATTGTGCCATGTTCATTCCAACAGGTTTTCTTAGAGAGCTGGCACACAAACAGTAGAGGAGAGCAAAGGGTAATTTCATAGGTAAGTACTAGGAGCATAACACTAAGAAAAATCACTGGCAAAAATCACAAGAAGGCCTAAGCAACATTACCACAAAACTGGCAAAATGACCTGGCGATCATTGAGAGGAAGGAGCAAGGTTTTATTGTAGCAGGTGAACAATTAGCAAATGGCTGCAGGCATGCCAGCAGAGATACATGCATGAACCATGAGACAGCCCTTCGTCAGGAAACACACAAACACAGCCAAATGGACACACAGGGAGAGATTGAGATAGAAAGAGACAGCGTGCAAGGGAGAGAAAAGTGGAAGACAAGAGGGACCATTACAACTTCTTCCTGGCTGAAGAAGTGTTACAAATAATATTTATATAATGATCAAAGTGTTTATCATTAACTGACAGAGACCAATGATAGAAGAATCAATTGGATGTTTTCCTTTAGTAAAAAGTAGTAGTCCCATACTATAAAAACACCTGTGTACTACAACTAAAACTACTTTGAAGAAAAATGTTCCTCATCAGTGTTATATGATTTAGTAATATTTCTGCAGACTTATAAGGTTGAGCTTGCTTTAGATATTCTATATTCGTTAGGGTAGTTTAATCAAAAGTAATGCATCATGTTCTATAAAATCGTAGATTTGTAGTGTGGGTGTACTTTGAGGACAGTGTGGTGGAAAAAATGCTTTTCATGAGAATGGCATTTTTATTTTTTATATTCTTAATGAATCTTCAGCCCTAAACTATTCTAATGTCTGACTGAAGCAGGCGGCACTCAATCAGTCAGATTTGCACAAAAGAGTGAAATGATGTGTCAAATGTCCCATTGTATGTGAACGCACACAGACAGCATGCCTTGACAGAGAAAGTTGATAACCACAATTGTGATACCTGTCATTTTGACTGGACTTGCAGCTTTAGGTGTTAGGTTCTTTTTGTTTAACTTTTGTCTTGCAAACACCATCACTTGCATCCATGCATTCACTATGTAGTAGTAAACTTTGTAGTAAAATAAATTTTAAATAAACATTTGGTTATTTAAACTCTGAGTTATTTGTGTGATCTCCCTTTTGTTTGGGCTTTGAGCTGGTTCATGAAAAAAATCCCCCATTTTGGTATAAACTCTCTGATCAAAGTTTTTGGCCTACATTACAATGCATCTGGAAAGTATTCACAGCGTTTCACTTGTTCCACATTGTGTCATGTTACAGCCTTATTCCAAAATGGATTAAATTCATTTTTCACCTCAAAATTCTACACACAACACACCATAATGACAAAGTGAAAAAAGTTTGCTTGAAATTTTTGCAAATTTATTAAAAATATAAAACAAAAATATAACATGTACTGTGCCTTGCGAAAGTATTCATCCCCCTTCGCATTCGTCAGGTTTTTTTGCCTCACAACCTGGAATCAACATGTTTCGCAGTGACATTTCATGTGATGGATCTGCACAAACTAGGCTGTGTTGGTGAAGTGAAATGAGAACAACAAATTTAGAAAAATTAATTTTTAATAAATTAAAATCTGAAGATTGGCATGTGCATAAGTATTCAGCCCCTTTGCCATGAAGCCCCTAAAAAGTCCTGGTGCAACCAATTTCTGTCAAAACACACATAAATAGTGAAATGAAGTCCACCTGTGTG
>VUQS01073853.1:4234-16978 GCA_015108495.1 Heterochromis multidens
AGCAATTTCACTTGTTAGTCCTACAGCCTCAATGCACGTGTGTACGTGTTTGTGTGTGTGAGTGTGTATGTGTGTGTGTGTGTGTGCGAGTGTGTGTTTGTGTGTGTATGTGTGTGTGTAACAGGAACTAGTTGCCTTAATGATCTCCACCTTGTCAGGCTTCATCTCCATCCTGCAGGGAGAGATTGGATCTTTTCTGACATACACAGAGACACACACATACACACACCATCCTAAAAAGCATTTTAATCTGTAGTTTAGTAGTTTAGTTTTTTAAAGCTGCACCCCCCCCCCTCATTTATAAATAACTCTCATATCATTAAAAAATAAACATTTCAAACATTTTACATTTCAAAGCTAGTGTCTGTAAATAAATGGCAAGAACAATTTACAGCTTCAATCAAAATTATCCAGCCACACTGAGTAAATATGGATTAAACCATAAAATATTTTCTGATCTAAAAATGTATATTTTGGCTTGTTAGGGGATAGCTACCACATAGGCATTATCAGAATCAGAATCAGAATACTTTATTAACCCTTTCATACATAGTGGTCACTACAGTGGACAGCTATTCAAAAGCTGTTCTCATGTATATGCATGTGTTTTCTTGTTATAGTTGAATATCAGTCAACACAGTGGATGCTTGTGCATCATCCCATACAACGCCACCTATTGTCCAGTCAGGGCACAAACAAAAAAAATATGTTTGCATTAATTAACAGGTGGTAAACATGGCCTTACATAACATGCCAATAGATGCCATGATGCTGCATGCACATGAAAAACAAAGTATGTCTCCATACAAAAAAAAAAAAAATCTTGACTGAGGTTCTTATAATTCATGCATGAAAGGGTTAAATGGGTCAGTATTAAAGTAGTAAAATGTAGATTTTCACTGGCATATGTCTTTTGGAAGAAAATATAAAAAGTGTAAGAATATTCAGAGGGATACAGACAGTAAGTCAGAGTGCATGTATTCATAGGGGTACTATTTCTCACCTTATAAATGATAATGAAGATGCTCTGCACAGTACAAAACCAATTAACCCACTATAGAGCACTGTGGCTTCTGTCTGCTGTTTCAAGATCTGTGCTGCTGAGTGTGAGGCTTGTTAGCTGTTATGTGGCTGCTGTGCGTGATTGTTGCTGCTGCACACCTGAGGCACAAAAATTGGGGCAGCAGGTGCACACACAAATACAAGTTTATGTCAGATTTCTTGTGAAAAACTTACTAGATCTGATCCTTAACCCCCACTTTCCAACACCTGACCCCAAATAATGTAGTGCCAAATCAATCAAACACTGAAGCACATCTTTCTTATCCTTCTATCCCCCAAACGAAATGTGGTCCACTTCACTGCAGAAATATCACAAAACACACACACTTGCAGATACACCAGGTTGTCATAGTTACAAGCTCTTCATCAGGTGGCATTCGGAGGTGAGTGAGCCAGCAGGTAGTCTGCTCTCGCCAAAGTCGTCCCTGAGGAGGATCAATTACAGGCAAACAGTGCAGCTACTGTACTGTCAGCAGTGAGAAACACTCTAGGGTTTCTCATGCCTCATGAGCAGTGAACACAGATATGAGTCCCTTGGTGATAACAGCCAGGTTTCTGCAGTTTTCCCTCTTCAAGGGTGAAAATAATTAAATGAATGAATAAGCAGTGATTACAGAAATCTCTGTACTCCTCTCAAACACTGTTTAATGTCTTTAACACATCATAATTACTCTGGGCACACTGTGTCGGGTTTGTCTCTAACACTCATGCAGCTTGTTTACAGTACTTCATGTTTTAAAATTAAAATAAAAACAATTTGGTATGATAAAAACATTTATGCTTCCTGTGCCCTCTGTGGGGCACGCTATCTGATGCACTCACAGCTCCACAATGTGCACACATGATAAACGAATGCCTAAGTCAAGTGTAATAAAATTAACATATTTTCCAGTTTACTTTCTCAATGACAGCAATATTGAAAGAAATATTGAAAACTTGTAGTTTATTCCATCCACCCCTGTTTTGCCCAGTACATCAAGGATACTTAATGCTGACAGAACAGCAGTATTTGACACCCTGGGATGAGGGCACGTTGAGAAATGGTAGTTGTGATCTTTAGTAAGACCCTTGGGTCTCTAAATATCCCCTTTTCCTTTATCAATGCAGTTGTTTTATCATATAAAACATAACAAGCATGAGAATATTTTGCTTGGAAACCGTGAAGTGCCTTAAGCCTGCTTGTTTTTGTTTTTTTGTTTTTCAAAGGGCAGGAGTGGATTTTAATATGAAGTCACACTGTATAGTTTATGAAAAAAAAAAATCCCTATTTCCTCACTTGATTTATGACCTGTGTAAACATTTTCTAAGTTAGTTTATGGTCTAAATAGCCAGTTTAAATGTTTAATAATACAGTATGATGCTCATTCCCCCATTCAGAGTAAAGTAAAGCAGGATGAGCTTAAGGGGTAGCTTGTTATTGAAAAGTCACTACTCTGTGAGAGTCCTAAGTTTCTCAGTCAGATCCACCCTTCTCTTGTGATGTCTGGTTTCAGGCCAAAACACTCAACTAGATCTTTTGATTGCTGCTCATCATTTTTTCCTTCTTTCTCTGTCAGAGGTTTCTTCCGGTTAAATGGGTGTTTTTCCTCCCCGTGTTCAAATATCCAAGTGTTTGCTCAAGGGGAAATTGTTTGGATTCTCTCTACATTACTTTAAGATTATGACCTGTAAACAAGCCTTGAGCCTTATAGCCTTATATATGACATTTGTCAGCCTAATACATAACCAGTGTTCTACACACTGGCCACATTAAAGGAAATAAACCTGATTTATGTAAAAAAAAAAAAAGTGTTTTACACAGTTATATAAGTGAAACATAGAGTGTTACTTATCCTGTGTAAACAGTTATATCAATTAAGATTTAAGTGATACTGTTTGATCTGGTAGGGCAGGAAGGGAGTTTTTGGAAAAAAAAAATACAAATTACAGAACACTGCCTGAAGAATTGGTCCAAATCTATATCAATGTAAATATGAGCACAATCAGTCTGGAACACTGTGGGGGTAAGGACTTAATTACAGCTGAGACAAAGTGAAGCAAAGGAGCTGAGATGGAGTTGCCAGTCTAATTTCAGCTTTTGTCTTAATTAAGAAAGCTCATCTTGCAATAAAAAACTTCAGCACTTTGTGCAGTCCCAATTACCCTCAGAAATTATGTTTCTGTCCATTGTGAAAAGACACAATCAGATTTTGCCCTTTAACGTGTCATACTTTCTTGTCCATGAGCTACAGAAACATCTTTCTTCCTGTCACATCTGGACACATGGCAGCAAGAAGCAGTGGAAACCAGTGTTTGTTTTTTTTTTCATGTTT
The DNA here is from genome assembly GCA_015108495.1 of Heterochromis multidens. NCBI lineage: Eukaryota > Metazoa > Chordata > Actinopteri > Cichliformes > Cichlidae > Heterochromis > Heterochromis multidens. The sequence goes on from VUQS01073853.1 coordinate 7,609, forward strand.
TTCTCATAAAAGTAGAATTACCACAAAGGAGTTATGCCAACCAGGCATTGACTTAACCTTTGACCTTGTGGATACAGAAACATCATTTAAAACATTTGTGTGAAATGTTAGAATTAACATATAAATTTTGAGTCATGCCCAAAAATGTATTTTGTGAGGTCACAGTGGCCTTGACTTTTTCTTTTTCCTTTGACCACAATTATTCTAATCACTTCATTCTTAAATCCAAGTAAAATTTTGTGTCAAACTTGAAGAAGTTCCCTCAAGGAATTCCCGAGAAAGGAACAGACATACCAAAAAGATAAAGCCTTAAGCCTCAAAAATGCAGATTATACATATTCATAAGGGGAAAGCATTACAAATGGGCATCTGGCACCTGTTTCTAGATGTTCCACTTGTGAAGTGATGTTTTAGAACGGCGTTATTGTACATAAGAGAACCACTAAGTATACGGTTCAGTTCATCTGTTGATATAATCTATACAGTTAAATGAGCACTGCAGTGAACAAGTGAAGTGGCTTCTAAGGAGTTCAGTACCTGATGCATGACAGCATGGATTTTAGGAACATAAATGTTAAAAAAATGTAAAAAATGTCTCTGCACATCATCACTAAACATGGAAGGGAAAAGTTTGTTTTCCTTTTAATATTTATACTGTCAGTATCATTAGTATACCGTTTAAACCACTGACACATTATCTGTCAGCTTGTGCTTAGACACACATTCACAGACCTGCACAGAGACCTGGATTTATCTGGATGGCTTCATTTATGACTTTTTGATGACTTTTTTTATTCTTCACAGCAACATTTCTATAGTAGGAGTGAATATGTCTTCAGTCACTGTTTGAACTACCGTAACAGTAATTAAGTTGAATGTAGTGATGGTGGGCATCCCTCAGTGACTTTCAAGAGTGAATGCTTACAACAGCCCCAGCTCAATTTTCTCTCCCCTAACTTTCCATGTAGTGTCACCAGCATTTCATCTGTCCAGCACTGTGGTTTATGATAAAGACCTGCTAAAAATATTATCATTTTTTGGAAAACCTACAATTTTATTACATTTGGCCCCAATATTATAACTACTTTCTGTCTGTGCAGCCCATCGAATGTGTGGTCCTGGCAACTGACTTACACCAATATGGGGAGAAAAAAAAAGCCTCACAAACCAACATCATCTTTACTCACGAAGAAATATCACATAAACATCATGACAAAGTAAAATGCCTTTATTGGAAAGAAACGTTCAACCGCTCAGCCTGGCTAATGAGAAGATTATGCTCAATAAAAGCATTTTACAGGAGTGGACTTCAATAGCTGTCATTTTCTGCAGACACAGACAATAATGCTGCTATTTTCTGTCATTTTATTAATATCCTTCAAAATTTATATCCATATTTAAATGAAATAGGTATGCCATGGATGGAAAGCTCTAAATCGTTGATTAGATTTAAACTGCATTACTTTTAAACTTGTGTTACTCACTCAAAAGGTTCACTGGGGTCATCCCTCTGCATCTCTGGAGGGATGGGAATCCGTTTGTAGTACATTTCCCAGTCAAACGCCCCTCGCATGGCATCCCCTGCCTGCGTATCATAGCCAAAGTTGTCATGGTCGATGACGTCAATCATTGGACATACAATGGTCTTCCTGTTCTGGGCAATTCGGTCTGTGAGATATACAGAGAGAGACAAATGATTAATGTTGGGTTAAATTAAAAAAACACAAGTTATTGTTACAGTGCTCATATTTGTGTTTGTTTGCTGTATATGTGTGTATCATTCATCCACTGTTGTAGTGTCGGTGACTGTCAGGGAAGAAATAAAATACTAATATGTGTGTGTTTGCATGTGTGTACTTTATATATGTGCTTGTTGGTTTGTGTACTGTGCCCCTTTTCTACTGTGCTTATGACAAATGGCAGACTCAGATCGACAGTCACTAAATGAGAGTTGCCTGTGTGTTGATGGAGGTCACTCAGAGAAAAAGGCCTGACAAGGGATGCACAACTGATGAAATACCTCCTTCTGTCATGTCCACTGCAAATGCTTAAGATCAATTCTCTTTAAATTTTTCATTGGGGCTTGGGAGGTTTTTTTGTTTTGTTGTTGTTTTGTTTTGTTTTTTTATACTGATGCACCACTTTCTGCCCCGAGAGTATATTTACAGCCAAGTTTTAATACAATAAGTAAATCAGAGTGACACACAAGAACCTAAAGTTCTCTGTAGCAGGCTAGCAAACCACAAGGGACAGCAGACTGGGGGTTGTAATATGGATAATAATAGACTGAGATGTTTAATAAGATGTTTTTACCACATAGTTGTTATGGTACCTCTGGTCTCTAGTAATTCTTGGTCGATCTTTGCTTTGTCTTTCCCTAACTTTTGTGTTCACAGCTGCTTTAATTCTTCGTGGCATAGATTCAACAAGGTGCTGGAAACATTCCTCAGAGATTTTGGTACATATTGAAATGGCAGCATTATGTAGTTGTTGGCTGCACATCCATGATGTGAATCTCAGATCGCAAAGGTGCGATCATGTCATGTTCAAGAAACCAGTTTGAGATGGTCTGAGCTTTGTGACATGGTTCGTTAACCTGCTGGAAGCAGCCAGTAGAAGATGGGTACACTGTGGTCATAAAAGGATGGACATGGTCAGCAGCAATACTTGAGTAAGCTGTGGTGTTTAACTGATGCTCAGTCGGTACTAAGGGGCCCAAAGTATGCCAAGAAAATATTCCCCACACCACCTCCAACCGGAACTGCTGATACAAGACAGAATGGAACCATGCTTTTGCTTTGTTTATGCCAAATTCTGACCCTACCATCCAAATGTCACAGCAAAAAATCAACACTCATCAGACCAGGCAACATTTTTTTAACTTTCTATTCTCCAATTTTGGTGAGCCCATGCAAATTGTAGCCTCAGTTTCCTGTTCTTAGCTGACAGGAGCAGCACCCAATGTGGTCTTTTGCTGCTGTAGCTCATCTGCTTCAATGTTTGACATGTTATGCATTCAGAGATGCTCTTCTGTATACCTTGGTTGTAATGAAAGGTTATTTGAGTTACTGTTGCCCTCTTATCAGCTCGAAGCCGTTGTGCTCTGACCTCTGGCATTTTTGCCCAAATGACTGCCGCTCACTAGATATATATACAGGTGTTTATATATATATATATATATATATATATATATATATACTTTTTTTTTTTTTTTGTAGATCAGCAGTTTCTGAAATACTCAGACCAGCTTGTCTGGCACCAACAACCATGCCATGTTCAAAGTCACTTAAATCACCTTTCTTTCCCATTCTGATGCTTGGTTTGAACTTTTTGTTTCTTTTCTGACTTCTACAGACCACTTGCATTTGGGTCCAGCTCTGAACTGATTCCTGGCAATAGTACTTCAAAAGTTAGCATCTTGGGCATTTTCTGATCCCCTACTAGATCATCTAACTTCACTCTAGATACAGTTTTAAAAATGCAGCTTTATATCTGAGTCATTTCTTACAGCAAACAAAATGCAACTTCATATGTGGATTCAACAATTATTCAAATAAAAAAGAAAAAACTTCCCCCTTCTCTTTCAGACGGGAAACATTTATCATTATTGTTATTGCCAATTAAATGCTGCACCTAATGCAAACTTTCAATTCAATTTTATTTATATAGCGCAAAATCATAACAGTTGCCTCAAGGCTTAAAACCTGCAATGCAACTATAGTATGCTCACATTTTCACTGCCTCCATACCTTCTCTCATGCCTAACAATAACCAAAGTGCCACAGTGGGCTGTAATGAACATGGCTGCTTGTTTATGTTACGCACTGGCAGACACACGTCCTATTCCCACTTGATGTGTAAACAGCTTGATAGGGAGGTAACATGGGTCATAAGGTTTGCTGTGAAATGGTTCCAATTGGGAATGGCGCCATGCTGGGAAACAGAGTTGAACATGCATCCTTAATGGAAAGAGGTAATTGATAAAGTGAGAATGAGGTAGTGAGCAAGTCCATCAGCCAGAAGAGGAGGCACTCAGTCTCACAGCAGGGGTAGTGTGTGTGTCTATGTGTGTGTATGTGCGTGCGCATATATTTGTGTTTGAGAATGATTGGCTCTCTCTTAGAGAAAGCAATTTGGCAGCAGTATCACAACTTTGTGCATTCCTGTGCTCTGTGACCTTGAGAGTGAAGACATTTTCAGAAAGTGATGTAATTCTGAAAACTGACATTTTCAGATTTGTTTTTTTTTTTATGCAAAGGGGAGGCATTTTTGAAACATGAAAAGAAAATTTGACAGAAAATTTGGATATTTTTAAAAGTAAAGTTATTTGAAAATATTTGAAAATTAAACTGTCAAAATGTTTGAAGTTAAAATGATCTTTGGAAATTATGGGATATTTTTGAGCAATTTTTTTAAGTGACGAGTTTTGGGAAACAGAAATTTCAGGACCTTTTCTGGCAAATATAGACATTTTACCTGGGCATTCACAGTGCTACACAGCAATCATTTAAAGGTTGAATAACATCTGAGATGTTGCAAGGTCCAAAGTCCAAGGCCCTGAACTGGCTTTCCTGATCTTTCTACTAAAGGAAAGCCCAAAAAGTTGAATCTGTTCATCTGGACATAGCGTTTTCAGTGGGAGAAACGTTTCGTCACCAGACTTCACCAGACTTCTTCAGTCACCAGAGGTGACGAAACGTTTCTCCCACTGAAAACGCTACGTCCAGATGAACAGATTCAACTTTTTGGGATTCTTTTACCTGGATTATTGAGCATGCATCAAGAGATACTAAAGGAAAGGTTGTTTGCCAGAACATTTTTATATGTATCATGATTTTGTGAACAGAAAGACAACAATAAAAAAAAATAACCAAGAAGAAGTAATAAGATGGACAACAGCCAGGCCCTGCCAACTGGGATCATGCTCACAACCTTATCATTACTAACACCATGTGTTTTCTGACATAACAATTAGAGACACAGGCTAATACTGCTGCAGTTGTTAGGTACTGTGACTGTCCAGTGGCCTCTAAAAATGAGGTCATCATGCAACACACAATGAGACAGGAATATCATTTACTTATAGATAAACCTAAATGGCATGAATATGTTCTTTTTGTTTAATGTAGTAATATAATTAGTGTGGCCAAAATAATTCCTAATAACAATATCACTATCTATAGAAAATGTGGGAAAAAAACATGTCCGTGTGAAGCATCCTTAAGATTATTGACGTTTTGAATGATCAAGAGGGCAATGTGAACTGAGAGTGTGCAAGAAGCTGGTGGTTACAACTGTCATATAAAGTAAACACCATTACCATAGTGATATATGCTGTACTTTGCTTGTACACAAAATATCATTAAGGTACGAACTGTAGACACAGCAGTGAGTCAAGGCACAAAGTAGCACACTTTAGTCGGGCAGCTAACATACGGGGAAAGTAGAGGAGCCCCAGCAAGAACAACTTGATGATTAAATTATGAATTAATTCCTCAATCATTTTCAATGCTTCACCTGCGTTTTGCCTTAGTCTTTAGTGGGACTGTTGTGGGAGATGAGTCTCTATCAGTATGTGGAAAAAATATGCCATATTAACAGAAAAGTGAATGCCCTCATTGGTAGTCACCTTACTTTAGTCAACCATAAAGTATGTAGCTGAGACAGCAGAATATTAGTAATTGGAAGTGTGAAAGGGAACAAAGTCTTGATAAACTGGAAAGTGAGTCTGAGTCTGTAACTCAAACTACAGTATTTATGATATCATATGCATATTTTGTGTATAAATGTTCTCGTTTTTAAATATAATGTTTATCCTTAGAACCCTATATCATGACATCCTTAATGTTCAACAATATCAGTCACTCTCTGATCACAATTACATGCATTTGCTATTTTCATTACAGCAATATGATTTGTATTTCGTAATTTGAAGGAAGGTGTCTGAATGGATTACTGTTGGGTGTGGAATACAACGTCACCACCTCAGTGATGCTTGCTGGATGGATACGTGTGAGCGTGTTTCTCACCCAGGAGTGGAGGCAGCCAGTTGACGTTAGTCTCACAGTGTGAGTCCAGGAAGGTGATGACTTCCCCCTTGGCAGCAGCGGCTCCAAGCAGACGAGTTCTGATCAGCCCTTCTCTCTTCTTTGTCCTCAAGATGCGAACCTTAGGCATCCGCTTCATGTATTCCTCCAGTGCCATCTTTAGGTGCTCTGCATAGAGAAGAAGGTAGGGATGATTTGACATGTAGGAACATCGTGCTTTAGTTGTTTTGTTTTATCAGTAAAATTTCCACTAATTTATTTTCACCTTTCTGCTTAGGAAATTTTTATTACTTTTAGTGCCTTTTAAAACCAACCAACTACTTTTTGCTACCAAAAACAAACAGGAACCCGTTTTGTCCACAATTCAAAGGCAAAGCACTCTCTCAGTATATGTCTTAACAGTGAAAGAGTTGGGACATGTAAAATAAGCCTTGTGTTGCATTACCAGTAACAACATTTTAATGTTCTTAGTCTTTTTTCCTTTGTCCACATTTCAGTGTCTAACATCTTCTCCGTATCTGTGTGAATAATTATGTGAATGTGTGTACCAGTCACTTCTTGTTTTGCTTATCACCCTCATCGTGCATCTTTCCTTTCTTTGTTTTCCAGCTCCTGTGATTGTGTGATCAGCCCTAATTGATTCCACCTGTCTTTCCACACCCAATCAGACAGTAAAATCCTATTGCTCCCTTCTGTCCTTTGTGAGTTCAACAGCTGACCTTCATGCATGTCCTCCTTTATTTTTGGCTTGAATGATTCTTTGGTAGACTCAGCTGTCATTGGATTTGTCTCTCTGCTTCCTTTCATCACCATCTCCTGTTAACTTATTGAAGTTCCCCTTTTTGTTTGTTCAAAATGTCTGTGTAGTTCTGTGTCTGCATTTTGGTTCTCCTTGAATCAAGAACTGGCACGTAACACAAAAACTGGCAACCTACTGAGTTTACCTTCCCTCCTGCCCCGTGCATGCTGGCAACCAGGATATGCTCCAGCCCGGTGCAATTCTGCACAAAATAAGAAGTTTATACACTGACTGGTTTTTGCAGAAGTACCGAAAGAAAGTTTTGGGACAAGTTTTACTTTTCGCTCACTGAGTCTACTTCACAAACCTTCAAAAAGATTTTAAAAATCTGTTCTCTGCTTTAGTTTTCTGCCTGTGGGATTTTCACATTTTAAATTCAAAAATTGCAGACAGAAGATTTAACCACAGGAGCGATGAATTACATTGACAAGCTGCAGTGCTGTGATGTTTTACTTATGTAGGACAAACGTCTGCAAATATGAGGGAAAGTAATCTCATTTCAGGAAATAGACAAAACAACAACTCTAGGAATCCATTTAATGAGCAAGATCAGATGGCATTCAAAAGTTGCTGTCAGGACATGAATGAACAATGAAATTTGAAAATCTCCTTGTTAAGATCTCATTTGGACAATTGCTGGTGCATTTTGCTATATATAAAAAGAGATGCTTTCCATGTATGTTACAAATATTTGCTCATATTCGTGACAATTTCTCCCAAAGAATGGTGCTTCTTTATAGCCAAAACATAGCAAGCGAATAAAAGGTCTAGCACATTATAACCCAACATTTGGTTAGATTAAGCAGTGTAAAATATTTTTCACAGAATAACCTTAGGAACTGCTGAAATTTCTGACTGAATCTATCACTGTACTCAAGTCAATGGTCTCTAAATGCATATTTAGGTTTAAGTACCATTATTCATAGAAATGGGATGGTATAATGGTCTCCCTGAAGAGAGAGGGTTTTTCTTTTTTTATATTTCTTTTTGTTAAATTTTAATGGTCCTCATATAGAGATTAAAGACCTATCATTCTTTTTTTTTTTTTTTTTAAATCCAATCTAAAATGTGAGATATTTTATATTATTAGTATGATTGTCTGTGTAGGTGACATGCACTCTTTGTTTGCATAATAGATGGTAAGTGAATCAAGGATTTTGACAAAAAAAAAGCATTTCTGGGAAGGTATGAGATACTTGATGATTGCTGTTAGTCTAACAGTGTTTTACAAAAAACACCATTTAGTTCATCAAAGGGCAAAATATGTGAGCAAATTAGATTTTTCTGTTTTAGCAGCTGATATGAAATATTCCAATATGAAAACACTTAATTTTGTTATTAGTTTCCAATTTCCAATGGGGTCTTATCGCTGTACATCAAATACTGATGCTCTGACAGATTCTGCTGGTGTGTCTGTGTCAGAGTTGTACATAAAATGTCATCTGGCATAATAAGCGCCAAACTCATCAATGCTGGGCAAAAATAAATTACCCCCCCCTTTTTTTTTTTTTTTGTTTTTTAGAGAGAGCAAAAAAGTCTACATTTAGAGGCTTCAGGGATGGCAGTTGTGTTAGTCACACATTCTTCAGCTAGAAGATCACGGTTTGAGTCCTGTTTGGAGCTTTTTGCACCTTGTTCCACTTTGTTTTTTTACTCTTATTTCTCTTACAGTCAGTTTTACTTGCTGTGGCTTTGGTTTAGGCATCAACAACTGTTTTGTCAGGTTTAGGCACTGTAAACTACTTTGTTAGGATTACAATAAGACTGTAGCTTGGGATAAAATTTGTCCTTTCACATCATTCACACTGTACACTAAACAATTACATTTAACCAGTGTGTTTAAATACAGCATCAACTGTTCACAAGGTGTCCCTTGGTGTCGTTGCTGCGTTGCACTAGTTTTATGCCATTACTGACACTGGTGTTACCCCTGACTTCATCTCTGAGATATCAGCGGCTTTGACAAAATGGCAGTATTTGATGCACTGAATGAGGTTGGCATTTCACACCATGAGACACCCTAACCCTGACCTTGTCCCCAGTCCTAACCTTTTCAAGTGCAAAAAGCTTGAAATGCATAGACGTGACACACAAACTATGCTATTTATACACAATCCCATAACGTCACGTTTTATTGCTAGGTGATCATTCTTGAGGATAAGAGCACAAGGCCAGTGGTTTGAATAGAAAACATTTTTGAAGTAGTGAAAACATGATATATGATTTTGACAGTTTCTTTACAAACAGTCAAAATACAGCCTGTCTAAAGAAGAGGAAAGACAGACTAAGAGTAGCTGAAATGTTGACCCTTTAACTTCATACTTTAGAAACTGTTTGCTTTCATGCCAAATGCAGAAATCTTATTGAGTTGACTTTGACAGAGAGGAAGAGAAAGATAAAATTACTCTGCCTCCTGCCTTTAAAATACTTGGAGATGACCTGCAGTGGGAGGAAGAATGACCGCTACTGGTTGTGAAGAACAGAGTGAAGTAAGAACAGCTAAACTCTGATTAGAAGAAAAGGG
>VUQS01073856.1:0-15328 GCA_015108495.1 Heterochromis multidens
TGTTCAGTTTTGTTTCCCCCCTGTGTCATTAAGTGTATTCAGTTCAGCTGTGTTCCCATGTGTCTCCATTTCCCCTAATCACCTGCCTGTGTATTTATTGTCTCAGTCTCCCCATGTCCTTTGTTGGATTGTCTGCTTATTTCCCAGTGTTCCTAGCTCCTGTGTCTCCTAGTTTAGAGCCTGAGGTTTGATGTTTTCTGTTTCTTTTATATTTTGTTTTCTGCCCTCGGTAATCAGTAAATAAACGGCTTGTCTTTTGTTAAGCTATCCTGCTTCCGAGTGTCTGCGTTTGGGTCCTTCACATTCTCACTCAGTCTGTGTCGACACTCAGAGAGTGCAACTCCCCCTGAAGGGCAAGGGCTATACTAAAACTTGGGATGTGAGCCTGTTTTTATTAAACATGCTAACATCAGCCTGCTTTTATTAAAACATGGTGTTATTGTGACATCATAGGGTGTCATATTGGAAAAAAAAAAAGTGTGTTGTACAGCTCTCTCCATCCCCTTTCATGTGATATATTATACTCGATATGGTTTCTTGGAATTTTTTTTCAAGGTCAACTTTGACCTTGGGTGCTAACAGTGAAGGTCAAGGTCAAATGCTTAGCCAACCTAGGTACTCATGTCCCCCAACACCCAGTATATCGTTGTGAAGTTTGAAGTTTTTTTTACTGATTTTCACAATTGGTGTGACCTTGACCCGATTTTCACCAAAATTAAATCAGCTCGAGCTGTTATTGATATCTACCATCACACAAAATTTGAAAATGATATCTTGAAAACTGTGGACGCTAGACTGACAGACAAACAAACAGAACCGATTACATACTCACTCCCTTCAGGGGGAGAATAACAAGGGTTTCTCAAAAGGTACAAACAATTTAAAAGCCTCAAGAACAGATAGACCACATTGGACTTTGTATAACAGCATCTAAATATCCGCACCAATTCTGGAGCAGCATTTTTATAAATGGCAATAGCAATTTTATTTATATAGCACATTTAATTATACTCAAACTCAATGTGCTTAACACAGAAAATAAAAAAAACCATAAAAACCTGTGTAGGTTTTGTTAAGTTTTTCTTGTGTTCTTTTTCCTTGAAGAAGCCGAGGAGACACGCTAAATGTTTTACGGAAATTTATTAAGACTTAAGCAGCTGAAGATCGTCTATTCTCTCACATGGCAAACCTGTTACAGTACAACAGATGAAATGAAAACAGCAAAATAAAACTTTACAAAGAAGTAAAACACAAGTTAACATATACACGTGCACACTAATGACCTGAGAGGTCTGACTGGGTTATAGACACTAGTCAGTCAGAGATGTATTGGGGGGCAAAACCACTGCGAGCTTTATGAACTAGTAGAATGATTTTAAAGGTAATTCTGTATTGAACTGAGAGCTAATGAAGTGACTACTGAGGTAATATGTTCAAATTTATGTGTATGTGAAGGACTCTGGCTGCTGCATTCTGAACAAGCTGAAGTCGTCCTACTGATGATCCTGCAAATAGAGCATTACAGTAGTCTAACCTGCTTGATATGAATCCATGGATCAATTTCTAGTGGTAAAAAGAAGTCCTGGTGACCTTATTAATATGATTATCAAAACTGAGAACACTGTCCAAAATGATGCCAAGGTTTCTGACTTGCTCACTGTGTTTCAGAGACAGGGATGATAAAATGAACAAACTGTTGGTGTCTGACTTTTTGGACCAAACAAACAAATGTTTCCATTTTGTCTCTGTTAAGTTCTAAAAGGTTTTGAGACATCCAGCAGTTAATGTCATCAATACAGCTTATTATGGAATTTGTGAACAGAGGTTGGATCCTCAGAGGAAAATTGTAGGAACAGCTGTGTATCATCTGCATAAGAATGACAGGATATGATTCTTTATGATAATACCAAGTGGGAGCATGTAAAGGTTACAGAGTAATGGACCAAGGACAGACGCTTGAGGAACCCCTGATTGAATTTTTGTTTGTGCAGATCTAAAGCTACCAATTGAAACATAAAAAACTTATACATTTTAGATATGATGAGAATTAATCCAGAACCAGACCTGTTAAACCCACTGAATCATAAAGCTTTTGAATTAGAATGCCATAATCCACAGTGTGAAAGGCAGCAGTGAAATCAAGTGGAACTAAGACTGAAACTCTCTGTAAATCCTGTTTCTATGCTATGATTGGTTCTGAAACCTGATTGGTACTGATCAAGACTGTGAGATGAAAGGTATTCGTTCAGTTGTTTGTAAAACTGAATGAATAGCAAGGGAAAGGGTAAACACATAAACACACAGGGAGAGAACAAAAGAAAAACTAAGGACACAGAAGTCATCATAACAAACAACAGGATTCAAAGAAAATGAAGAGCAACATACTTCACCTGACACCGTAGAGTATTTGCATATTCAAAAACAACTTGCTGTATATAATGAAATTCCGTACAGAAGTCATTAACTATTGTATTAAGGAGCAATTGTATGCGATGGCAATTAGTCAGATAAGTGTTGATATAGCTCTATGGTAATTTATGATAATGTATTTATTTATTATTTTGTGCTAAGGTGATAACGCCTCATAATATATTAGAACAAGCATGCATTACTGCAGAGCCTGATACAGTTGCAACCAAATGCTTACACATTGCATGGCCATTGCAGTGTTTGCATTTTATATTACAGGCACTGAAACTGTTGTGTCCACCTTCTGTTCATGCACACACAGCATATGGCTACAGATACACTTTTTTTTTTTTTGCCTAAAATGTAGCATTAACATATGTTAAAAAAGCTAATGCATGCATTTAAAATTACATTGATAATAATACTGCATGATAACTGCATGATAAACAGAATATATGTTGTAGCTGTATGAATACACAATGCCTCATAAGCTAAAAAAATTGGTATGGTATGGTATATTGGGATTATTATTATTTTTTTTTTATTATTTTTTTGTTTGACTGTGATGGCAGTTTCATTTGTTAAAGACAAAAGTTTCTTTTTGCATAGCATATATAAATATACTATTTCCTATCCTGTCTGAAAATAAGAAAAACAACAACAAAAATGATTTCCCAACCCACAGGCTTCTGTCTCACTATCATTCTCTTTGTTTTTCCCAACTAATTACAGCTAGAGGTGAAAGGACCTGTATAACATCGGAGGCTGATGAGGCAATCTGTACAAATCAAATCTGACTCGTTTGACATTCTCACATCTGTTTTACAGGCTCCTTCTTTAACACACGCCACACTGATGTAGACTGATGCATTGATATACCTCCATCTCAGAAACATAGATGTTGGTGTAGTACATTTTTAATCTACACATACACCATGGAGAATGAAGAGAGATATAACGAGACTGCAGCAGGTAGGGCTGAATGACAGGTCATTAAATGAACCAGTGAAACATACATTCAGTCTCTGCTCCCATGACTTGTCTTGGCAGAGGAACAGACAGTAGTGTTATCACATACTCTATTGCCCAACCCTACCAGGGCCATCTGGGGGCCGTCTGCATGTGTGTTTGCATCAGTTTGTGCGAATGCTATGAGGTCAGCCTTAAGGCATACACTTCCAGACACACTTACCTTGCTTGGTGACTGTGGAGAGTAAGGGCATGGTGGGAGTAATAGTCTTGACCCTAGTGGTTCTCAGTTGAGTTTCATTATGAACAGTGCTTCAGTGTTGACACAGTGTGATGACTCAGCCTCTGTATTATGACCTTGTGCTACTGAATGGTTGCAGATGAAAGGCATCACTCTGAGAATTGTGAAAAAAATTTTTAAAAATCTTTAGTTTTTTTTTTAGACCTTTGCTAAAGACATTCAAGGTGATTAACACCTAGATTACTAAAACTTATGGCCATATAGATGTGTCATTGTCTTTCTTCTGAAAACGTAATATTTTCATAAATTACTTTTTGACAAATTAAGATAGGTTCAGTTTTTTTCTATTTCGATTATATTAATGTGAGTGAGTGGTTGGAGTCTTAACTAGATGTAATGTTATCTGCAGACGGCTGCCACAAAGTCTCTTCTCTGACGTAGTAGAAAAGTGAAGACCTAATTTTAATGTTTGAGCTTTTACACTGATCAGTCACAACATTGAAACCAAGGTGAACCACTCCATTATGTCAGGTACCTCCTCAAGCAGGACAATCCACCCAACAAAAACTGCTCAAGGACTGGCTCAAGGATGTGACAAAGAGCCCAAAGGCATTGACCCAGCCTCCAAACTCCAGATTGCAATTTTGCAAGATGCGCCAGAATAAACATGACAAATGGAGGCTTTACTCAACCATCAGGAACCAGAGGATCCACTGCAACCATTCTGGTGCCAAACACCAAAGGACACTGCCAGAGTCCCTGTGTCCATACCCTCAAATATGAGAGCTGATTTGGAAGCTTGATGGAGACCAATGCTGTATTTTTAAAGTTGTTAATTTTTGCTGTGGACATTTTATAAGAAATAGCATAAGAATGACTGATTTCAGCAAGTGAAAGTGTCAGTCAACAGTTTTCTTTCTTTCTTACATATAAATAAAATAGAAATACCACAAAGTTAAGAAAGAGAAGCTATTTTAACTTGGTATATTTTTGGATCACATTATTTAACTTGAACTTAATTATACCAATGTAAAAGAGCTCTTCTTAATTTTAAGTGAAATGCACTTTATACCACCTCAACTGGCAAATTTAATGAATTCAGAAAATCTTAATATGACTGGCCTAGTGTTTTTTTTTTTAGAAAGCTGAGTAAAATGTTTTCATTTTAAGAGTCAGAGATCTTGATCTTTCTATACATGATTTCTCTTAATCTTGTGCAACACAGTTATAAGTACACTGATTCTATTAAAGAAAGAATAACAGGACAAAGAAACAGAGAAAGAGAAAAAGAGAAAGCATGTTGTGAAGAAATAGAAGAAAGGATACAGGCTTTGCTTTCTTCATGACTAACATATACTTTAGACAATGGTGCCGGTCTCATATTCAAAGTAAATCCATTGTTGTATTGCTTGAAAATACTTCGAAAAAATAACATTTTGGTTATAGTTGTGAATAAGACAGTGGGAAACTGATATTCTGTAATTATAGGAGTAGGTTTAAAGCTGCATGACCACAGTTTATTTCAGGACAATATGCTTTTTTATAATTATTTTCAGCTCACTTTTGAAAGAGCAATCAATTATATTAAGCAATGACCTTTTCTAATTGCAAAATGATTGGATGCTGATTTCCCTGGTGACATTTTTGTTATACATTATCACACTTAAAAATACTGACAAAAACAAAGTGGTGAGATAAAACTTACTTTTTCAGTGTTTTTCATAATCAGGGCTTGAAATACCACCACAAATTGAATGCTAACTTTCTACTACTTTGAAGAATAGTAACAGATGAAAATAGGATTAAATATATCTTACATACACTTGGTCCTCATCTAGCAATTTTATTTCGAAACACAGTAAGAATAATGTTCCAGTTAAAGACCTGGAAACAAAATTTCAAAGTGGGTTCTTGCAGAAAACCATATACAACGTAAATTGGGGACAAAAGCATGGTCCCTGTTAAATAATTTACTTTTGTGCCTGCATTGGATTGAAGGAAATAAAACAAAGTGAGCTAGGTGTATCAAATTAATCAAAATCATTAGTTGCTACATAATTTAATTTTTGTGCTGTTTCCATTAAAATAGAATAATGTGTATCACTGTACATTAAGGCTAAATAACCAATAGAGTTGCAGTAGCTCATCATGAGGGAAAATTTTAATTACAGAAGAATGAAAGAAATGCTCCCGAACGCCCTGCTGAATGGAGTTTCATGGAGTGAATTAGCAGGTAAGTTAGGTGATTTATTTTCTCTTTCCCTCTTATACTCACACATATACACACAAATACACACACAGTATAGTCTGTGTCCTTATGTCTGTGCCAACATGTGCCCATGTGTGTGTTCTTGCAGTCCCAGCTGTCACAAAGCTTCGGTTTCACCCCAGTTGGCCCTTTGCTTTCAGGCCATTGTGTGCTCTCTTTCAATTTCAGTCTGCCCTGCGGTGGATACAAGCCATTTTGGAAACTGCTGAGCGTATCAAACTTTTCTGCATGGCTACCGTGGAAGAAAAATCAGCTCATCATAAAATGCTCTCTGGCGCTTCTAGACAAGCTGAGATAATGACTGGTCAATTTACACCTTGAGAAGGTGTTTTGCACATTTATGTTGAATATTTGTGTTTGCAGTGTGACAGTTTGTTGTTGCTAAATTGCTCTATTAAGCACAGCTTGAAGGAATAATTTTAATGCTACATTAATTGCTGCATGTGTTGTATGTCACAAATGAGATTGTTACGTGATGTGGCTTTTTGTTCATTTGCTTTTCTTTTATTACTTTTATATCTTTGAGCCTAGCAACAAGGTTATAAAGATATGTCTTTGTTCTTTGTTTCTTTTTGACACGTAGTTGGAACAGGCATCGATTCAGTGAAATCTAAAATAAACACTGAATGAAAATAAAGCTCACGTGAAACAAACTCTGTTCTCCTGGATGACAACCACTTCTCTTGCCTCCTTATGTAAACTTGTTTTGTGTATTTTAAAAGAAGTCTGCTTTTTTTTTGACACCAAATTCTGTTCAGTTTTATTTATAAAGTTTGCACTCATCTCAAGGAGCTTTACATTGAAAGGTAAAGACCTGTGACAATAATAGAGAGAGAACCTTAATGATCCGATGATTCCCTGTGAGTTACCACTGGGTGATAGTGGGGAGAAAGAACTCCCTTTCATAACAGGAAGACACCTCCAGTAGAGGTGTGCAATAGTGGTACATACATAGAGGCGGGTGAAGGAAAAGTTCTCAGCACGTCATGGGAAGTCCCATTGCAGTCTGAGCAGCATAATTAAAGCCTCAGTCACACTAGAGTAAAAATAGGACGACAACCTCCTTGCGACTTGTTAGTACTCTAGCTATAGCAAGACTACTAACAAGAACTGGTTACCATGAGAATTTCAGACATGCCAGTGTCAAAACAACAGTATTTGTTGTCCCAAGAACAAGAAAAGGTTGATAAAGCAATGCAATTCAACAATTACAAGTAATTCTATACATCTAAAAGAGTTTGAAAAAATCTTCATATAAGCTTCATATACAGTACTTTTAGCTAGGTGTACCTGTTTTTTTGTATTTATACTCAGTAGGCTATTCATCATGTAAAATTTTATGGTTATTTTTCACTCAAACACTGTAATAAAGTTCACTCAGCAGTTGCTGTTTGCAAAGCAAAGTCTGGTCTGAATCATTTTTCCATTTTAATCAGTTCAGCTGCTGAAACTATTACAGCAGATTTACTCTTTCATCAATGTTTGCTTTTCTCTCTTCACCCATACCACTATTCCCTGTCTGCTTCTATCTGCCTCTGTAGATCATCCATTTCTACCCCAGCTGCACCATGATTGTATTTTCCCTCATAACCCTTTCCACATCCTCAAATACACATCTTTCTTTTCCTATGCCTATCTTAGATTTTGATTTGAGTTTGTCTGGGGCATGTTTGCACTCCCTCTTGTACTCAGCAACCAGTAGAAAAAAAAGGGGTAGGATGGTGGATTATTGTTTGTGAGGGAAGAGAGAGTCAAAAGAGAAGACAAAGACAAAGGTAGACATTGTGAGGATTTATTTCATAGGCAGAAGCTCCTGATGAGATTTGTGGTGTTCAGTTTTTCCGTGTCTTGTAGGAAGGTTCATGATCCCACTGTGTTGCTGAAGACTGAAGGGGGAGAAAGACTCAACCATTTATCAACCTTTCACATGTTTCCTATCTGTATGTGCACTGATGCTCTCTACTGCAGCATCAGTGCACATACATTATGATTTTCAGGGTAGCGAACAGGGTCTCAAGACAGTTTTGGAATGACACGAAAAATGCATTTACGTAAATATACTGATGGGGAAAAACAGCTCAGAATTATATAAAGAGCAAGTGCAGCATGTCAGCATTAGGATGACCACAAAGGTTAGAATCTACTGTAAATCCTGCAATTTTGAAATGGAAAAGTAATTTTAAGATAAAAAAAATATTTGGTAATATTGGGGTATTGCTAGCTGTTACATCCTTGTTTGCTGAACTTGGGCTTTGAGCAAAGCTTTGAACAAAGCTTTGAGCCAAATGCTAATGTCAGCATGCCAATAAACAATGCAAATATTAAAATATTGACGTTCAGCAGGTATAATTTTATATCATCTTAGTGTCTCAGCAAGCTAACCTTTGCTTATTAGGAGTAAATATGAAATTAAACTTAATAAACATTTTAGAACATTTTTTAAAATGTTTCTCTTAAAAGAATCCATTAAGGGAAACGTATATGCAACAAATTTAATTTAATCTCTCTAGTAAATTTGAGAGAGAGAAAAAACTGTCAGCTGGAGGCACTAAACAAAACTTAAAATTAGGATTCATTGCCTAAATGCCATCAAATGTTTACAAAAATGTTATTGCATTCAAATAATTGCTTTCCCGAGAATTATGTTCCAAGTGTGGTTAAAAATGTTGAAGAGTTAATTAAAACAAAATTTGTGTCACTGTGGATAAGGTTATTTTTAGGTCATTCTAATGTCTTAAAAAGTTATTTTTCACCCAAAGATACTGTAGTATCCTGCACGTTTATTTGAATTACCTTTGTCACTTAAATGATTTCTCTAAAAAGGAAAATAGAAATCTATCTGAACTGACCAAACGCAACCACACAAACCCATTTTTTACTCTTTTCTTCCCAAACAATGACCTTTGTGTAGACCCTGTCAAATCTGGAACCGATCAGGCAGAGAGTGGTCCAGAGAGGCCTCCGTCTGTGTGTCTGCCAGAGTGCTGTTGCCCTTTTCGCCTACAATTGCACTTCTATTTGAAGCAACTGATTGTTGTGGCTGGGCCCAGGGGTCCTGTGGAAGAGACATTCAAAGTGCCCTTCTGCTCATTTTACAGCCCACAGACCATGGCACCATTGGTTGGACTCAAGTGCCAACTAGAATTGGACACCGCAGCACTATAAATCAAACACCGCCAGTTCCTTTGACTCAGCCACCATAAAAATCAAATCAGAATCAGCACAAGCCCCTAAATTGCATAACATGTTTTGTAATTCTTTATCTGTGATGACAGGAAGAAGCAGCAAGCATACCAGAATAATACCACAGACCTGGCTGAACTAAGCTTTTTTTGGATAATTGCTATATATGAGAAACTTTAGTTCAAACATTAAAATCCATTTGAATAGAAAAGAATAGAAAAGCAATAAAAGACAACAACAACAACTACAACACACAAACACACAAAATGCAATCATCAGTAATTACAAAATGAATTATCAATTGTTCCAATGTTTCCAGAAGCAGGAGAAATAGCTTGTATCACTCAAAGTAGGTACAGTTTAAACCATTTTGACCACATTTTCTGAATTAATTAATCGACATATACATTTATATCTAAAATTTCTCATGAAAGCATAAAAGGTAAGAACATTACTAGTCCCTAACATTTCACCTGCACTTGTCCATCTTGGAAGCTTGAGCAAGATCTTGAATGCATGAATGCATTTGCCCCCTGAAGCTTTTTCTTTTTGGAAATACTGTAAGCAGTGTTGAGGTCGTTACTCAAAAAAAGTAATGTACTACACGTTATTTTTTACTTTTTGTAAGTTACGTTACTTAATTAGTCGTCGGAGAAAGTAATTCGTTACACTACTCGTTACAATACTTACTCGTTACGCTGTAAAATGACCTGAAACACACTGTCACATAATTACCAGTTAACAATATAAACCTTAGGCTACAATTCCACACACCAACACAAATCCCTATCTTAATGAGGACACACATATCATCTTTCTTTCAGTTTTTAAGTATGAGCACAAAGCTGAAAACACCAAGCAAATTTGAAAACCAGCCCAAAGAGACTTCAAAGAGATTTCCACAGTGATACTTTAGAAACATGAACAGGTAGAAACGGACACTGCAAACCTGACTGCTCATCACTGTCTTTGTTACCTGTTGTAGTTCAGGCTCTGGCTGCTGGGCCGGGGTCAGCACACTCTGGGTTCTTGGCTAGCTTCGTGTTAGCATGCTGTCTGTGTCTGTGCCTGTCTGTGCTAACGTTCTGTTAGCGGTTCTGTTAAAGTGCAAACTTCCTGCACTTTACCATCGTGCTCTTGTCCTTTTGTGCAATAAAAGTAAAAGTAATATATCTACTTTGTAGACCACTCAACCATTTTCCTCCTCCCACACATAAACTGAATTCAGCTGATTGTAGCGGAAGTGCGCAAGATGAAAAAAGCTTTTTTGTTTGATGTTTTTTTTCTTTCTATCTGCTTTGCATGCACATAACTGAAGAACCTTTGTAACACTAGTAATGACATAACTGTAACTGTAATGTAATTACTGAACTCAGTACAGTAACGCGTTACATTACCGGATTACTGACAAATGTAACGAAATTACAGTAATGAATTACTTTGTAACGCGTTACTGTAATCACATTACTCTGTAACGCATTACACCCAACACCACAATTATATAAAATGAAGTACAATATGCTCTAAAAAGAGGTATTTAAACATTATCTACACATTTACGGACTAGCATATTTGCTTGTGCATACAGTTTACAACATATCTCAGGGATCATTCCTGATGATGTGACCAACCATCTAAATTGAGTCGCCACATTTAAAACTTTATCTCCCAAACAGAATGAGGGAAAAATTTGCTTCCAATCCTCTTTAGTTGAAGCAATCATTACCACACTCATTTTAGAGTTGAATTCAATATCATACTGAAGACCACTTGAGCAGACCATAAGCAGCTGCTGCAAGCAGACACTATAAGCAGACAAAACATCAGCATACATCAAATGATTAATAAGACTCTCATCCATCATACATCCAGTGTTCTGCTTGTTTAGTGTTTTAGAAAGATCATCCATATATAAGTTGAAGAGAACAGGTGACAATATAAAGTAACTAAGTCTTAACACTGTTTTTTGTCATTTGTCACTGTTTCTTGTGTTGTCATGGGCTATGTGGCTATTTTACTTTTAAAACTGTAAAGGAAAGAGAGAATGAAAAAACAGATGTGGAGACAATACTTTCATCATGGAAGCCGATTTTTTTCTCTTCAAATGAAAATCATGCCAGACACTCAAGTGAAAAAGCAGGAACATTTAATGCAGCTTGGTATTAAGAAGGTATGCTTGGTACCTTCAGAATATTCACTTAAATGTCCAGATAAGACTGGACACTCTGGTCTATTTCTTTAAACCTGGATAAAGCAGACCCTGTCAAGCCTTGGGAGTTCTACAGATATAAGTCACCTCTTACAAAGGGCCCAGGCCATTCACAAGTGAAAATTTGTTATGACCTTTTTGGGTCCTTTTCAAACATAAAAAAGTCTGTTATACAGTATCTTAAAGCAGTGGGACAGTAAGCAAATCTCTGTCACAAATCAAAATTACTGTGCCTGCTGTGAAAAAACATTTAATTGCTTTCCTCATTTTTTGGTTATCTCACATTGGGATAGATGTCCAAAATTACTATCAGCATTTCTACAATGGTGGATATGATAGAAGGAAAGAAGAAAGAAGAAAAAAATGTTCTAAATAACACTTCATCTGCTGTTTCACCGTGAGAGCTCTGTAGTAAAGCCATACTTTTGAGGCTTTGAGACCCCAGAAGTTTTTGGGACATTATAGATTTAAATGTGATCTGGGTCCATTGGTTACCCCCTTGTGGTAAAGGACTTGTGGTCCTAAGATATGCCACAGCAAGAGAGTAAGACATAGGAAGATAAAATGAGGAAGAAAAAGCTGAAGATTATAAAAGAGAGAAAAAACTCAGGAAGAAAAAAAAGACTAAAAAAGTTGAAAGAGAAAGATAACAACTCAATAGAATATTCATGAACATTGCCTAATTTTTATTCATGCTCTGCTGCTGGTGATGATGGGACCTTGACACGAGAGCCCCCGCTTTCTGATAAGCATGCATTCACGTGCTCCCACCCACCCTTCAGCTCACCCATGACCCCACTTCACCGCTCTAATCCTCAACCTCCGTTTGGATTCCAAGCTGTAGGGACCAAACTGTCTTCTTCCTCAGAAGCCTTCGAGGCTATTGAGCTCTAGTACTTACTGTGTGTAATATGATCAGGCGGGAGCAGAGCCCTCCACCACTGAGGACAGCTTGCTGTGTAGATAATTTTGTCTCAAGGAAAGTCACATTTCTCACTCTTACATGACTGGCTGGATAAGAGTGTGCATACGAAGAGAAGTGGAAACACAGAAACCATGGCCAAAACGTGTGCATAAAACACCGGGGTAGTTACTGCAGTGGCAGAGTATGCTTTTAATCAGGAATGCTGGCCATGTGGTGCTTTTTTTAAGCATGAATTTAATTGTGTGTGTTTGTGGTATTGTGAGGATCTAGGTGTTCTTATATGTTACTGTACCTGTGGCTTCTTTCAATGCCAAGTTCTCTCCGTAGCAGCCTAGACTGAGGATTAATTTGATTAATTTAACCAAAATTAACTCATCTCATGCAAGGCATGAGAGTCAGAGTTGCAGGACTTTTAAGATAGATAACTTCCCTTCACAACCCTACCTTTTACCTTTCAAGTTGCAGTTACTTATTAAAGTCAAAGAAAAATAATATTTGAAAAAAACTATGCAAAAATACTGACAGTGCAGTAAAAGAAAACCTGGATAGAAAAACACACAATGGAACACTATCAGTCAGTGGATTGGGCTCCCCAGAGTCCGGACCTCAACATTATTGAAGCAGTGTGGGATCATTTTGACAGAGAACAGAACAAAAGGCAGCCAACATCCAAAGAAGAGCTTTGACTGTCCTTCAAGAAGCCTGGAGAACTATTCCTGAAAACTACTTAAAGAAATTACAAGAAGGCTTGTCTAAGAGAGTCAGGCTGTGTTAAAGCATAAAGGTTATACCAAATACTGACTTTAAAGCGCATTATAATGCACTTTAAAGTCAAACAAACTTGCCTTATATTTTTTATTTCCATATATGTTTGCACGTTTCAATAAACTGTTGCACTTATTTCCCATTTTCCCAGCAAAATGTAAAGAAATGAGGGATATTGTTTGATTCAGACATTATGTTATGCTCTAATACACTTCAAATCTGATTCACAGAAGAAAGTGATTTGAGATGTTGCAGAGATCTGTGTATGGTCACTGCTGAGAAAGATACACAGAGGCCTTTGTGTGCTCTGCATTTTTTTTTTTTTATCTTGGACAGATCTCAGTGTAGAAATGTGTCAAAAACCTGAAGCACTACAAACCACTGCCTGTAATACATCCATGGCTTGTATGCATCTTGTACTGGTCAACTATTCTCCCCGTCCACGCTGACACTCCATGCTAAGTTCTGCTCTGTTACATTAAAATACCAGCATTATTGATGACAAGAAGTACGTGGGGCTTGGCTCTAAACATTTGGGGTGAAGAATCAGTGAAACGCTACAAGATGGAGTCAAACTTTTAATTATGCTCACAGCTTTGAGCAATCCACCCGCACCAATTACGTGCTTGTTCGGTTAACATCTCCACCTGGCATTTAAAATAAATTTATGCTGAGACAACTGTCACAACCGCATCAGGTGCAAAATAAGAAGTGCTTTTTTTTTGGGCATAATTTCCTGGAAATTGCCTTCCAGAAGAAAAAAAAAATGCCCAAAGAGAGTTTTTGCTCTAGAGCAGACTGTTAGTAATTAGGTTGCTATGATGGTTACAACATAACAGGAAGTTCAAGGTAAATGCTCCTTTGGTCTTATTCTGAGCTCTTAAGTCATACTGTGACATGAACTGTGAATGAAGAAAAAGTATAGTCATCAATTCTTTCGTTCTTGCAACTATAAGCCGCACAAAAGGTGATCAAGAGCTGCCAGTGGCCCATGGGCCTCACTTTGAGAAGCCTGGCAGTAGGGTAATAAGTAAGCAGGTTTTGCTACTGACTAATCTAGCAGTAATAAAGCCAACTGAATATAGCTTTTAAACTCACTCAACTTCTGGTGCTCTTTGTCAAGTGAATGCCCATCTGAGGCTCGCTCTTTTTTTAAATTTTGGTTTCTGTCCGTCTCTTTCTTATTGTTATTCCCCTATTTGAGCTACCTGGGGAAAGCTACACATAGTTGTCAAAGAAAACAAAAGAACTATTCTCCTCCTGTTTTAGATGAGTAATTGTGGTTTCATTTTCCTGGGAGATTTTGTACCCAAACAGCATAGTGAAAGCAAAGCTTATAGGGAACCAGTCTAAATGCTGACACTGTCATTATTCTATACCATAACACTGTGCACTTTGCATTGATTTCATATTTATAAGTTGATGCAAAAAACGTATTACAACCCGAATTCTGGAAAAGTTGGGACGTTCTTTAAATTTGATCAAAATGAAAACCAAAGGACTTCCAAATCACATGAGTCAATATTTTATTCACAACAGAACGTAGATAACATGACAAATGTTTAAACTGAGAAATTTTAAAATTTTATGCACAAAATGAGCTCATTTCAAATTTGATGCTTACGACAGGTCTCAAAATAGTGCGGATAGGGGCATGTTTACCATGGTGTAGCATCTCCTCTTCTTTTCAAAACAGTCTGAAGACGTCTGGGCATGGAGGTTATGAGTTTCTG
This sequence comes from Heterochromis multidens, assembly GCA_015108495.1. Classification (NCBI taxonomy): domain Eukaryota; kingdom Metazoa; phylum Chordata; class Actinopteri; order Cichliformes; family Cichlidae; genus Heterochromis; species Heterochromis multidens. The sequence goes on from VUQS01073856.1 coordinate 14,704, forward strand.
GAGTTTTGGTGTTGGAATTTGGTCCCATTCTTGCCTGATATAGGTTTCCAGCTGCTGAAGAGTTTGTGGTCGTCTTTGACGTATTTTCGTTTAATGATGCACCAAATGTTCTCTATAGGTGAAAGATCTGGACTGCAGGCAGGCCAATTCAGCACCCGGACTCTTCTCCGACGAAGCTATGCTGTTATAATAGCTGCAGTATGTGGTTTTGCATTGTCCTGCTGAAATACACAAAACCTTCCCTGAAATAGACGTCGTCTGGAGGGGAGCATATGTTGCTCTAAAACCTTTATATACCTTTCAGCTTTCATAGTTCCTTCCAAAACATGCAAGCTGCCCATACCGTATGCACTTATGCACCCCCATACCAACTGAACGCTGATAACACGCTGGAAGGTCACCCTCCTCTTTAGCCCGGAGGACGCGGCGTCCGTGATTACCAACAAGAATGTCAAATTTGGACTCGTCTGACCACAGAACACTTTCCCACTTTGAAACAGTCCATTTCAAATGAGTCTTGGCCCACAGGACACGACGGCGCTTCTGGACCATGTTCAAATATGGCTTCCTTTTTGCATGATAGAGCTTTAGTTGGCATCTGCAGATGGCACGGTGGATTGTGTTA
>VUQS01073857.1:0-22014 GCA_015108495.1 Heterochromis multidens
CCAGTCCGAGGTCCAGAGCGCTCTGGAGCAGGTTATCATCAAGGATGTCTCTGTACATTGCTGCATTCATCTTTCCCTCGACCCTGACTAGCCTCCCAGTTCCTGCTGCTGAAACATCCCCACAACATGATGCTGCCACCACCATGCTTCAATGTAGGGATGGTATTGGCCAGGTGATGAGCTGGTTTCCTCCAGACATGACTCTTGGCATTCAGGGGAAGGGTTCAATCTTTGTTTCATCAGACCAGAGATTTTTGTTTCTCATGGTCTGAGAGTCCTTCAGGTGCCTTTTGGCAAACTGTACCTGCAGAACTGGTTGTCCTTCTGGAAGGTTCTTCTCTCTCCACAGAGCAACGCAGAGTGACCATCAGGTTCTTGGTCACCTCCCTGACTAAGGACCTTCTACCCCAATTGCTCAGATTGGCCAGGCAGCCAGCTCTAAGAAGTGTCCTGGTGGTTCCAAACTTCTTCCATTTATGGATGATGGAGGCCACTGTGCTCATTGGGACCTTCAATGCTGCAGAAATGTTTCTGTATCCCTTCCCCAGATCTGTGCTCAATACAATTGTGTCTCAGAGGTCTACAGATAATTCCTTGGACTTCATGGCTTGGTTTGTGCTCTGACATGCACTGTCAACTATGGGCCTTATATAGACAGGTGTGTGCCTTTCCAAATCATGTCGAATCAACTGAATTTACCACAGGTGGACTCCAATCAAGTTGTAGAAACATTTGACAGATGATCAGTGGAAACAGGATGCGCCTGAGCTCAAATTTGAGTATCATGGCAAAGTCTGTGAACACTCATGTACATGTTATATTTATGTTTAATAAATTTGCAAGAATTTAAGGCAAACCTTTTCACTTTGTCATTATGCGGTATTGTGTGTAGAATTTTGAGGTGAAAAATGAATTTAATCTGTTTTGGAATAAGGCTGTAACATGACAAAATGTGGAACAAGTGAAGTGCTGTGAATACTTTCTGGATGCACTGTATACACAACATGCATACAGTTTATACAGGTGAGAACTGGCCCATCACTTAGTTAACAGACACTTAGCTCCCCCTGCTGGAGAGGTACATCTTAATTGCCCCAGACTATAATCTAATCTAAATTCTTCTGTTAATTTGTATAATTCAGATTGTAATAACAATACAATAGATGTAAGCAGTTACTGTATCCATACATTAGCAGTAATAGCAATGTTATTAATAGAAAGAATAAGCAAAAAAACACGATAGAAGTAACCAGCCTTATACAGTAAGTTATGGTTTAAACAGTAACAGACAAAAATAACTATAACTTTCATGCATAAAAATACACCCACAGCCAGAAACGTGCACATATGACACAAAGGACACATATGGATTCACAAGGGAAAACACGTACACACACAGATCAGATTAGAACCTACAGAAGTTTACACTGATGACATTTCTGAAAAAAAAAAAAGATCAAAATTAATTACTAAATCTCCTTCTCTCTCCTCAAAGAGGACAGCGACTTCTTTGGTTTCAGAGAGAGTAATGCCTGGGAATGACAAAAAAGGGCTGAATACACAAACACAGACAGACACACACACACACACACACACACACACACACACACAATACAAGGGAGATCAGCCACCAGGCTGCATGGTTGCATAAGTGTTTGCGTAAGAAGACCATGGCAATCAGACAGGAGCTCCCACACAAAAACACACACGCAGTCACACACATACAGATGCAAGGGCAGGACCATATACACATATATACAAAACACGCACACACACATACAAACACAAACATATATACACACACTGACAAAAGCAAATGCATACACACATTAAAAGATGAGTGCAAAAAACACAGACACGTGCAAGGTCATAGACACAACACAATGTCACACATATTCTTAAACACACTTTTAGCAGAATAAGGCTTGACAAATTACCTGCATTCATCATTTCTCATTAGATATATCATGATAAATAAAAAAAAAAAAACCTTCAACGATCTAACATAGGGAGATCAAAGATTCCACTCTCAATAATGCTCCTCACTGTGCTGGATATGGGTTTAGCCTACAGTATTTCATCTAAAAAAAAAGAGAGAAATAATCTGCACCACCTGCTGTTGTTTGATTATCAGCTTTTAGCATCATACTTGCAGCCTCATGTGACCTTGGCTCCAGTGAAGCAGGTGTCCCCACCCAGGGCACAGTCCCTGACATCCCTCCCTCTCCCTCACTGTCAGCAGGGGAAAACTGCAATTCTCATTGGTTCATCAAACGTGGTGACAGGCACTTTTCATAGACGTTATTCTGACTTGTCAAACACACACTCACTAATAACGCCAAAGCCTAAAGAAGCTCAAAGTACGTATCACTTATTTTCATTTTGGGCAAGACTTCAGCATGTTGCAAAGATTCATTTCTCTGATAGCTACAAATGATTTTAAATGACTTTAATTCCAGAGTAAAGAAATGTAATCAACAGCTGAAGACAGAAACATAGAGTACTGCTCCATAATGTGAATTAGCATGGCAATTGCTGGGTCCTCTCCTGGGACAAGGGAGAGATGTGTTACCCGTTTTTTGTTGCTAAGTCTCCCTCTCATTCTTAGGTGTACTCTTGTTTTGGTTATTTCCTGTTTTATTTTACCTTTAATAAATTAAAGGTGAGCTTTCTGTTAATCCTGCCTGTCTGTGAGTCTGCACTTGGGTCCTCATTCACCTACATATGACAAGATTTTAATCCTGTCAGCACTCTGGATTGTGCCGTATGGTAGCCATAATGTTCTGAAACTGAAAAAAAACTGCAGAAACTGTAGAAACACAGACAGGATTGTGACCACAGAAATTAATGTTACCAAGGTAACTCCACTCAGAGCTTCTATAAGAACTCTGGTAAGGGGAGAGGATGTGGTGATGCCATTCCAGTGGGGTACTATCATCCTGGTGCTAATGAAAGGGTCACAGCCTGCTCTAAGCAGGAGTACAGCACAAAGCACTTATGTGGCATTGTCACGGTCCGACGGGTTGGGCTGGGTTTGGTTATCTTTTTCCTTTTTCCTATTTGCTATATTCACTCTCAGGTGAAGTTGCTGGTTGGGCTTGGCATTCCCACCCAGCCCCGGGGCAGAGTTGTCCTGACGAAGCTGTTCTTCCCCCACGTTTCAAGTATAAAACAATGAAGAGTCAAGCTTGGCACACCCTTGATTATTTCCTTGTCTCAGAGTTATTCACCTGCTCACTCAGTTTCTCTTCTCTCCACTCTGTAACCTGCCTGAAATATCCCTGGGAAACCTTTTTCGAGCCACTACTCACCTCTGGTCTCCATTGCATTTATCTGCCGAACCCTGCAAAGGAAGGAACTCGCCAGCTCACAACCTACCTCCCGGCTCTTCACTTGTACTGCCTTGCAACTTCTGGAAACCCACCTGCTGCCTCGGTAACCCTCCTGAGCTATCACTTATCTCCATAGAAAGTACAATAATCCTGAAAAGACCTTGTGCTATGTCCCTACCACCCTGGAATCAGTATTAACATTCTTTCTCCTCTCTAACAGAACTGAAGTCACAAATTCACTCCCTGCTACAGTCGCTATATCTCACTCAACTCAATAAACCTTGCCTGAGCTTGCTCACTAAGTCTGGTTTAAATCTAATCATGACAGGTATATTGTGGCCATTTTATTTGGTAGTGGAGACCATAGTGTAGCAGATACCAGGAGGAGACACAAACCCAGCATCAGGGGTTCACAAGCTCCTAGTGCCAGTCCCAAGCATGGATGAATGGGAGGATTTTATCAGGAAGGGCATTTGGAGTAAAATATGTGGATCCATCTGCTGTGGTGACCCCTTGGGAAATAAGGGAGCAGCTGAAAGTACCTTACCTTTATTTGGGGAAGACACACCATTATCTACTTAACATTATACAACCCCTTTTAATCACATTTCCCTATTACTACAAACTTTTATGAGACATAATAACACTGAATAAGTGATTCCTAGGAGCTCTGTAATCCTTAACAGCAAATGACCTGAAATGGCATACTTTCCTCTTAATCTTGTGAGTGTCTTCGCAGCCATTTAGTGACAGCATCCATCTAAATCCATCTGCAACTTGAGTGATGTTGGACAATGTCAAGCCACAATTACACAGAGCAACATTGCTGGTTAAATATTGCACAGCAAGCATCAGACTGTTGCAAAAACAACAACAGAACCCTCAGTTCTTTTTGTTTCAATGAATTATTGAACAGGCATGCTAGACACTGATGCATAGGCCCATCCACAAATCGATGCATCCTGTTTTCACTCTCATTTTATTCTTAAAGTTCCTACTGATGCTCAGCTCTGAGTAATGATATGTAACCCCACACATATTCTTTGCCTGCCATGCTTAGACAAGCGCATCAAATACGTTAAATAGGTTTCACCTCAAGGATGCACAGTCCATTGAGTCTTGTCTGCAATGTGTGTAATGTGTCACAGTCAATTGTGCTCTGGCTTAGTTAACATGTACTTGCGTAGCCTGGACAATAAATTATTTAAAATTATGAGTTCATCTGAAAAGCTGATTTTAGGACAAATGAAGACTGTCACTATATAAGAGCGTCTTGATAAACAAAATCATGCAACTGACTGTAGGATCTTTAGTATGTGCAGAAAATTGAATTCAGTTGAAGAAGCGTCATCATCTTCTCTTGGCAGTCTGCCACGTCCTGTTCAGTAATAATAGGTTTCTTCTGAGGAAAACTCCACAGGATACCTAAACTGTCAGGATGTAATGACGGAGAGATCCCTGTGTTTAAAAGGGATGAAAGGAGTGAACATGATTGGCTATGACTGTAGCGACCTTCAACAAGCTCACCTGTAATGCATTTTTTCTGATCCAACCTCATATTGCTGTGCATTAGGCACACCCCTGCCACACTGGGCTGGCACACTGCAATGTAGTGCAGGGCTGTAGGGCGGAATCATGACGTCCTTGCTTACTGGGCAAAAATCTTTTTGAAGTGTAAATGTTGTAACACTTGGTCCACTTGTCATGTCACTGTGCCTCATCCATCTCTCCTCTGTCAGCTGATGTATTTACAAGAAGGCAGTGCTATTGCTCTCGCGGGACGATGGCTGTGCATCGCTGTCAACAGCAAGCCTTATTTTCAAGCGTCTTCTACTAGTACACAGTAGAGAGCCAGAGATTTAACCGCTGCCTCATTAGTTGACATGTAGGGAGGAAAACCCCATTCCTGCATTTACACCTCCACTCTCCTTTCTTTGATCTCGACCTCATTTGTTCACACGAACACTTAAATCAGATCAACTGTGTAAAATGTCATGCAAACACAACAATTACACTAATTTGATTAAACTCCATATGTGTTTAAACACAGCCTGATTAACACAGCTAGACAGCTATTAAGCAATAGACCAAAAATAAGGTCTTATTGTGGCATTTATTCTGGCTTTCAGAGAAAATTTCTCCATTGTCTGTTTCTTATTTGGAGAACACCACACATTTTTCAGATATATCCTAGATCTAGCTATCTACAACGTGGCAAACACTGCTAAATTTCATGTTAAATAATCAAAATGATTGTCAACATACAATAATTTGGATTCCAATCTTACCAGGTTATTAACACGGAATTATCCTTTAAAGGCCACATAACTAATCTGATTAGATCTTTAGTTAAGGTAAATCTTGGTGGAGCCCGTAGTTAATCCTCTGTCTAAAACAAGTTATTTTAGTTCCCTTTCCCCTCCCTTTAATCCAATTTTCCTCTCAGTAGCTGCCCCTCAATAGCTGTCCACCTGAGATGACTATATTAGGGATGTCCTCTCAGTGACATCATACTGAGAGTAGTCGTAGTAGAGAGAGTTGTCTGAAGCCACAGCTTTTGACACACAGGTATCAGAGTTTTTGGTTTTGTGTTATTTTTGGAGTTTTTGAATTCATAGTTATCTATTTAAGTTTTTCTGTTATTCTAGTTTGTGAAGTTTTGATTCTTATTTTTGGGTGGTTTGAGGTTTGACACCTGTTTTAATTCCCTTATTATTTTATAGTGAGTTTGATCCTTTGCAATATTACTAAGTCTTTGTTCCCTGCATTTTCTGTATTCTAGTGATGAGTGTTTTTGGTTCGGGTAGTCTCCCTAGTGTTCCTGTTTGTGCCTCCCTCAGTGTTCCCAGTGTTTTCAGTGTTTTCAATCAGGTCTGTGTTTGTCTCTTTTGTACGGTGGCCCTGAGAGGTCAAATGCAGTGCAACTTAAGAAAACACCAGCAAATAGAAAAATATTGCAAAAGCACACGAAACACAACGGAAATAGAAAAAAAACGCTGCAAAAGGTTTAAAAAAATATCACAAAACAAAACGGAAGTGTTTCTGGGGACACAATAACGTGACGGAACAGCTGCGGAAGTGATGAATGAACCTCCTGCTTCTGTTAAGCGTCTCAGTGCAATCCTTGACATGTTTTAGTTTCTGTCACTTCCGCAGCTGGTCCGTAACTGTTAAATAAATAAAATTGAATTGAAAGATAAAGGGTTTTTTGTTTTTTTTTTAATTTCCCTGTGTTTGAGCATCCATCATTTTAACAATGGAAAATAAAGAAAAGACTAATAGCCCCACTTTAACTTTTAGCCAAACAGTGCCCCTCTACCCATAAACCTGGATTATTCCTAAATATTCCTAAATTATTCCTTATTATTCCTAAATACCTTTATCCGTTGTTATCATTTTTTGCAAAATGTGCATCACCTCTCTTGTAACAGGACAGAGAGCCATGTTCTAGTGTTGTTTCAGTCCCACCTGAACATGTCAAAACTGTACAAATGAACTGAAGAAGTGAAACACAGCCAACACCACTACTGTGACTGGACAGTTATGAATACTGACAACAAAGGCTGTCAGCTTTTGTTGTGTCCTGCTGATTACAGGCTTCCCACAAGCTCACAAGAAGAAACTCAACAGATGATGCTATCCCAAAGGAATATTGAAAACTGTATTAAGAATCTCAGGTGCTGATGAACTACTTGGAATACTTTGTTTTGGATGTTTTGAAAACCAGTACTTTTATTTTTTACTGAAATGCAATTCACAGCACAAACAGCATCAATATAAAGCCCACATTGCACTCAGTTGCATCGATTTTCATAGCACCACTGGGTTGATTGCCTCCCTGCGGTCAGGGTTACGTAAGACCAGCTATGATGAACAGGAATGAAGGAAATTCTGTCAGACTGCATTGATCTGCCATGTTGCAATTACACAAGAAATATACAAAAATCCTTGTTTAAAAATATGATTTCCGATTACTTAATAAGAAAACCGGCACATCACTAAATACAAATGAGGTTAATTAGTACTATAATGATCAGCAGAAATACAGCTAGTACCAAGCTTCACTTTGCAGAAGCGCTGTTGAGTTTGTGCTTTGATAAAATGCCGCTTTTCAGTCACCACTGACAAGAACAGCTGGACACAACTGCACTGTGTTAAAATAGATGCAGAGATGAAGCTGCAGTAGTGTTTGGCTTGGAGGACAGTGTGCAGCACTGAGGCTAGATCAAAAAGGAGTCTGAGCTACTCGCGCTTTTGATGCTTTTACACTGCCTTTTATATTTTAACATTCTTCCCACAGATTTTGCCTGTTCATGTAACATACGGGCGCCTGCAACAGGGTAGTGAAAACAGCCAAACAGAATAACGAAACAGGAAATCTGAAGTATAAAAGCTGTAATAATGTATATATTTTTTGACTTGAATCTCTTTAGAATTAAGAGAAGTTCATAATACATCTGGGCATCATAACTAAAAGTGACACCTTGGAATAATTAGATCAGCGCATCTACAAATAATCTCAATGAGCACATTTTTTTTTATAGTTTTTATGATGTTACTGAGAGTGGATATCCCTAATATGGTCATCTCAGGCAATTCTGGCTGTGAGCACAGCAGCCTCACCCAACTGACATTCAAACCTTCTTATTATGAGGGCTTACAATAAGTTGGCTTATAAAGGGAGGAGCAAACAACAACTTGTTTCAGACAAAAGCCCAGTATAATATAAATAGATGAGATGAACACTGCAATATGCTAAGAAACTGTTGTAGAGTCTAATAGTAAAAATACTGAGTTGGAAATGAGCAGAATAGGTCCACTTTAATATAAAAATATTAATTATTGATGCTTTAGTCATGAATGACGCAGAAAAGAAAAAAAATGTTTTGAGTGAGAATGTTTAGTTCAATAGCATTTGCTTGGTATATGCACACATTATCTGCAAATTCATATGCAAGTTACTTATATGCCCAATTTGTTAGAAATTCAATAAGGGGTAAGCATGTGTGGTGTTATTATTCACTGCATTTTATGTTTTGTGACACCACAATATGCCAATATTTTCACGTGGTGCAATTGTCAACATGTAACCTATTTGTTACATTTGACCATGTAGGAAGCTGACCTTTGTTCAACAAACAGATTGTACCTGGAAAAAACAGTGAGGAGGAGGAAGATATAAAGAGAAGGAAAGCAATGAAGTAAAAAAAAAAAGCAGAGGGCAGATGGCGCGAAAGAGGAGAGGAAAAAGGAAACAGTGTTAGAGGGAGGTGTGAAGAAGGATGAGACATAAGAGGTGGGGTCTTTCCTGTTACTGTTTCTGTCTGACTTTGTCAGAACTAAAAAGGTTTTTTACTTTTAGAAATAAAACAGCAGGTAAAGCCAGTGCCTTCTGGTTAATGAACCACTGAATTTCAAAACCTGTGTTATAAAGCATGCCACATCAAGTTAGTCCAAGTACAAACAAAGTTGCCTTTGATTCTCAACCTTAACCTCAACCTCAACTATAATCACTGCTGGATCATGTGAGAGTAGTCAGGGATAATCATTTCCTTCTATACCAAACAGTAGTAAACCTAACAAACAGATGGCTGCAGTTGGCTCTGTTAACTGGTTTATTCATGACAACAGGAGACTTAATCAAAATGTTAAGATTGTAGGTGAACAGCTTAACCACAGCTAAAACCTTTGACTGGAGTCTGGCCATCAGAAGGATTTTAAGTGATGTAACAGCTTAAGGAAAGTTTGTGTTCCTTAATTTGCCATTAGAATGGAGTGGGGAGAAAAAAAGAGCTGCCCAGACGTGGTTAATCTGTGTTTGTTATGTCTGGGAAGTCACTCCTTTTCCCTGTTATCATTATGTTAGCATCTTAGCTAGATATCTAGGACCTAGAGATTATATACGGCCTTGGAAAAGTATTGTTTTAAGCATGCAATTTTTAAAGTGTAGATAAAACATTTACAAATTTTACAGCAAAGCTAATAGGAATCTTACTATAATGATTATAGCATATATATGTATATATGTACTGTATCTCCTTAACGGGTGGGCCAATCTGAACAAAACTTTGCATGAACATCATCACACATACAGTGATTAATAACATCTATATGTTTTTAAAAGAGAAAATGTATTATAAATCCCATTTCTTTTGATTTTTGTATTCATCATCCCTCTGCGAATGCGATACTACATTCTCCGTTTGAGTTTTTCACGTGTCACATTTAACGTACATCGCCCATTCTTAACGGTCACCAAAATTTGTAGCCACAAAGGGACTTTGTTCCACTCACCACTAAATACTGAATGAAGAATTTGAAAAAGCACTGCAGGCCTGTAATAATAATAGCAATATTGCAATTCTTAAAACCTGTTTTTAAATAATTAAGATTGTAAAAACTCATTAAGATTGGGATCTCTTTTTTTAAGAAGGACCAGTGAACAAAAAGAAGAATTGAGAAAAACTGACAGATAATTGACTAAAGCATCTGCAGTTGTATTGCTTATACCTTTCTGCAGCTCATTCCATTTGTATGCAGCTTAGTAAACCAAGTCCATTTTAAACAGGTACAGCTCTTAAAAATGGACTTAGATTTACCTGTATTATAATTAGTGTATTTAAGGGTAACGAGAGCAGACAATTTTTTACAACTTTTACAGTACAGGTTTATAAATAAATACCACTCCCTTAGCATTTATAATTGCATCATAACAACTAGTGATGCAATGTGTTCTATGTAGTAATGTATGCTGATGTAATGGTTAATAATGTGCATTTAAAGCTGCTGTACAGCATTATTCTCAGACAAATGCTTTTAACCTGGATGGAAAATGCCAAAGTTGTGTGTACAACTCTGCCTGCTGCTGAACATAAATACCATTAAATATCGTTGATGTCAGTTCAAACTTCCATTATCAGATCAGGTCTGACTTAACTATGTCACAGTAACCTGCTCGAGTCCACCTAGGCCCATATCAAATAGCTGTTAAAACTGGTGATAATTTCTCAGTTGTCCACAACGATGCTGTTGTTACTATAGGATTTGTGGTATACTACCAGCCTTTACAGCATTGACTGTAAATTATTTATACATTAACTTTTTTTTAAAACCAGGCTTATGGTCCAAACAAGATAACTTTATTCTTGCTCAAATATTTAGATTTAAAAGATCGTTTAATAATTTTATTGATTATGACAAGGCTCCTACATCAACATGACTAGACTCCTGAAAATGCATGAAAACCTATACATAACCATATATGTCATTTTTTTAAATGACTAAAGCAAGATGCTAAATGTGTGTTAGAAGTAGTCAATTAATGAATTTAATTTTAAATGAAACAGTGTTTGTTTGATATCACTGACTGAGTCGATATCTAGGTAATGAAAGGCTGGTCAGTTAGTCTTGCTATGTTGTCTTTGAAGTACTTTTCCATTTTCCAACACAACTGTGATCTACACCTCGAGAGCCTTCATTATCCAAGAATTCCAACAAAATGGGTGGTGCACAGTGTCATAACCAGAATAGCTTACCACCAAATTAGTGAGTGGACTATCTGCCTAGTGTCACTGGAAGGTAAAATATTAACTTTAACTTATGAGCTCATTCCCTAAATAAAAAGACTTAAAGTATGGCAGAATATAGCTTCCTGTATTTCCGCCAGGGTTGGCATAGAAACACAACCACCCAAACACATGTGGTAGGCGAGCAGATAATCTGCTGACATCAGGCCGTAAACATAGCCACTGTTGTGTAAACCATGGCTATGACTTCCACCTGAACTTGACTGTATTGTTTCCAGCTCGAATGCCAAACCTCCAGACCAACTTCTTATGCAAGAAGCTCTAACCTTGAAGAGGAGGTTAGTGGGGCACTTGTGGGTGAACTCTTTCCTCTAGTGCTGACCATCAAAGCGGAGATCTTACTGATGTAATAGAAGCCTTGTAGCAGTGTGGTGGGCTTTGTGTGTGTGTGTGTGTGTGTGTGTGTGGGAGGACTGGTGGGCTTTGTGTATATGTGTGTGTATGTGATGGGTGGGTGGACAGAAGAATGAGAGTGTGAGAATTTGAAAACACTATGTAAATTAGCAACTATTTAAGTCAGAATCAAAATTAAAAATGTAGTAATTTGTAGGCTAATCTTCACAGTAAAATGGATTAGGCCCCCTGTAATTTGAGATTACTTTTGCAACACTGGCTTTGTCTTAAAGAAATACAACGTCTAGGGCATCCTACAGTAGTTCCTCTTCACTTAGTTCCTGTCATCTCTCCCCTACTGATACAATATTAAATACTGTAACAATCTTATGTGACAGAACAGAGCTTGAAGTCACTAAATGAAATGGTTTTCCAGGGAGACGTGGGTGATTTTGGGGGTCTCTGTTCTCATCAGTTTCATTTTCGAACACAGTGTCCTCCTAAACAGAACAACAACAACAACAGAAAAAGAAAAAGAACATTGACTCACAGCTGCATAATCAAGTAGAGGTGGTCAGGACTCTCATAGATGTCCTCCAGTGCCACAATGTTCTCATGCTTGATTCTGCAAAGCAAAGACAAAATAATCAGTAAAGCTCTTTTTTTTTTTTTAAATCTGCAACATGTCTTACATCACACAACTGTCCATTAACGGACTTTTAATCCTAATGGTTGCAGTTGAACTGAAGAATTGTTTTTCCCTATGAAGTTTCTGCCACAGTCTCGTAATCCAAAATAATACTCCAACTGTGTTGTACCCCTTCATAATCCAGACTTTAATACTCAGAGTTGTACATTGTTAAAACTTTATGTCTCAACCAACAAAAAAGTCTCACCTCAAGGTTCAGCTGCACTGAAGCTACTGATTGCATTAGACTATAATTTCTTAATGAATATCAAGATACACTCACTGGACACTTCCTTAGTTACCCCCTTTTACTTTCTTTACTGCCTTAGTTCTTTATAGTAATTCTCAATTCAACCAAGTGCTGGAAACATACAACAGAGATGATGTTTTCTTGTCTTCTTCTGAAATGTAGTTGGCTGTAAGCATTAAAACTGGAAATACTTAACCTGTTTCCTTGTCCTGTCTCCCTTCCCAACACCCCCAACTAGTCGTGGCAGATGGCTGCCCCTCCCTGAGCCTGGTTCTGCCTTCCCGCTGTTGCCAAGTGCTTGCTCATAGGGGGTCGTCTGATTGTTGGGGTTGTCTCTGTATTATTGTAGGACCTTACCTTGGACCTCTCTGAAGAGATTTTTTCAAAAAGTATTCATGCAACGAGAACCACACTGAATTAAAGGGTACGAAAGGGTATGAAATTGTCTACATTTCAATCGCAGCAAGGCAGCCTCCATGTTTCCTCCGCCTCATCCATCCTAGCAGGAACCAATAAAGTTGTGTGACTGTGTGATGTGCATGAAAGCTCCAAAAAAACAAATAAACAGTAATTGTACCTTGAATTTAGATCATTTTGCAATTGTAAAAGTAAAGAAAAAGTTATTTCACTCTGATGCCAGCACAAACTTTTCCAAAAAAATGAACCAAGAATCTATTTCACCCAAAGCTTCACAATTTCTGCTCATTTTCTTTGCTTCTCTCCTGATTTCTCCATGGTTACAGCAGCATGATGGGGTGTTTCCATTCTTCTCTGTGTGTGTGTGTGTGTGTGTGTGTGTGTGTGTGTGTGTCAGTGTGTAGGCGTCTGTTCATTATCCTAATACGCCATGCCTAGTAGAAACACGACTAATTTTGTGTGTGCGTAAACAGAGGTAATTCCCCCCGGTCTAACTTAGGCACATATACACACACACAGGCACACACAGCAGGTGCGCAGGTGAGCATCTAACACCTATTAAGGAGCGTATGATCGCTGCAGCGGCAGGTAGGCGATGAATCACAGAGCTGAGACATGACTCATACACACACACATACTCGTACAGGTTGAAAAGGGGTAATGTGTGTGAGTGTGTGTGTGCCCTGCCAGGGATAATGAAGGGCTAACGGGAAAAGTCTGAGCGTAGTGGCAGAGCAGATCCAGGCTGCATTCAGAACAACCCTCTTTTTCATTAGCGGCTTGATGTGGCAGTTGTTCTCATTCATGGATTTCTCCTGCATGTACCTCCTGTTCCTGCTGCATACAGTCGGTTAAAATAACACGATTCTGTCATTTACACACAGGTCACTTTGGCATTAACGTTTCCCCACGGCTTCATTCTGACATTACCATGACAGTGATGAGAGAGCCACAGTTGCCATACATACAAAACTCTACATTTGAGCGTTTATTTCTCCCTGCCGTTGTCACGAAGAGCAAGGTTTGTGTGTGTGTGTGTGTGTGCTGCAGTGTGTGTTTCAGAGAACTGTGCCCCACCCCTAGCACACAGACACCAAGAAAGTGATCTCTCTTCTGAATTGGGAAAAGCATGAAATGCATCGTAGGCAAAGATAAGACTTACTGCAAATTAGAAACAGAGTTAGTGAGATAAAATGCTAATATCCACGCTATTTCTGTTCAGAGCATGTGTGATCATGTGTGTGCTGACACGACTTTTAGGTGACCAGGCTGCTCATTCAGATATGAAGAAGACACCTTCAGATGCCAGATGTGAGATCTGTAAATATTTGAAAATATATCAATATATTTTTTAAAAAGCGATAATCATATCTGTGTAGTTTTTGTCCAGACCAGCTCGGACATGGAGAAGATATTGGACAGCATTTCTCAGGGGATCCTGTGGGGGTGCTGCAGGAGTAAGGGCGCTTTTATGCTTGTCGTGCGCCCCATCGCACGCCGAATTTGACATCACATCCTGTGTCGCGCGCCACAGTATTTGTCGCGCTTTAGCCGGTTGTGCACCTCTCGATTTTTGTAACCTGGCGCGTTGTGCTGCAGCCGCCGCAACTAGGATGAAGACACGAGTGTACGATCATTCCGGTTTTTACCGCTGTTTTAATTTTATTTCAGTACAGAAACTCAGAGACATAAAAATATACAGAGGGAGGTGTTGCAACAGTTTTAAAACATGATACTTTGTGGAAAGAACTTTGAAAAAAAAAAAAAACTTGGCAAAGTCTTTGCTTCCGGTTTTGACTTCTTCTATTCTTACAGTATATCAGCGTTGATGTGGCGGTACCATCTGAGTGGCGACACCTATCATTCAGGAGAATACTGCAGCGGCTTCCTGCCCCTTAATGGCAGGTATAAATAGAAGTAACTGTGTGATGAATGTTGTCACCAATTCTGTTCATGTTCAGAATTTTTATGGACAGAATTTCTAGATGTAGCCAGGGGGTGGTCTCAGGATCTCATCTCTGCTGTTTGTGGATGATGTGATTCTGTTGGCTTTACCAGGTGGTGACATCCAGCTCACACTGGGGTGGCTCACAGAAGAGTGTGAAGTGGCCAGAATGAGAATTAGCACCTCAAGGTATAAGACCATGGTTCTCAGGTGGAAAAGGGCGGAGTACTCACTCCATGTCAGGGACAAGTTGCTGCCCTAAGTGGAGGAGTTTAAGTGTCTCAGGGTCTTGTTCATGAGTTAGGGGAGAGTGGAGTGGTAGACTGAAAAATGGATTGGTGTGTCATCTGCGATGCGGATGCACCACAACCAATCAGTTGTGGTGAAGAGAGAGCCAAGTGTACAGTGAAGCTGTTGGTTTACCAGTTTATCTACATTAAGAAGTCTTGCGGAGTGTAATGGCTTCACTTCTTATTGAAAAGAGCTGTCTGATGGCAGGTAAAATAATGCACGCTGATTCTTTTAGATGGTTAATATCCAAAGCTGTGTCCAAAGCAGTACATGGCTTTAGTTTTTGAATCAGTCAATGCTTCTATCTGGGACTTATCTATTTAAAGCAGCCATCATATACTAATAATTTCTATTATGGCCACCGATGAAACCTATTTCAACTTTGTTATTTTGGCATGCTGGATGGCTCAAAATAAAAAATGTAAAAACAGTTGTTATTAGTAGAGAATTTCAGAGGTTGGACTCAAAGAAGCAGCTGTGAATGACATATTGCCTATAAATTGACCCAGAACTGTTTCCACATGAGCAGAGATGCTTGCTAGAAAAGTTGTACTACCGAGGACTCATTTAAAGAAACAAGATGATGCTTTTGTTAGTGCTTGGGGTCAGATTTACAATTCGTTCCACCATCTGCTGCCACCAAAATCTCTGAAACTTGAGCTATGTTATTTCCTGTCTTCTGCCATAACATGATCCAGCAGATTTCCCTCCAAAGCCAAACTGGTGTCTCGCATTGCACAGACTGGTTGAGACACAAAGTCTGCTCAATGATGCTCTCTAAACATTCACAGAAATTACGCTCATTTGTCTAAATGAATGTCTGTTCTCTTCCTTAATGGATCCAATTTGCATTTTCTCTAATGTTAACAGTGAAGCCAAATTACCAAACTTATTGCATTTAATAGCATAATACATCGGAATTATTGCAGCACTTATATATTTCTGTGTCACTGTGGGATCACTTGTTTGTGTGTAGGGATAAACAGAGGAAGAGGTTTTTTTATTTTTGGATTATTTGAAATTATAATTTTGGTGGCTCCGTGATGTAGTGGTTAAAACATTCACCTTACATGCCAAAGATTAATTCGTCAAGCTTTTGGGTTGAGACCAGGAGGAGACACAAAGCAAGCCTCAGGGGTCACAAACCAGTGTGCTCACATGCCTCTTTTCCACTAGTACCTACTCGACTTGACTCGACTTGGTTTTGGTGGTTTTCCATTACAATTGAGTACCACATCAGTGTGGGTGGGGTCGTTCCGTGACTTCATTTATATGAGACACAAACACACAACAATAGAGGACATCGAGGCGATGGTATACCTGCGACTCGGTCGATGGCTTTTTGTCAGACTCAGGGTAAAAGAAGAGAGCCAGAGAAGGCTGCAGGCGGCGAGATGAAACATGGTGTTGTTTGTGTGTAGCCATTTCCCTCGTTGTTGGGTTTGAATCATGAAGGAGTCGCTTTAATGACTCATCCAGTGACGTCCCTCCCTGACCAATCAGTGACACGCAGTCTGTTGACGTCACATTTTGGGATCGACTTGGATTGCTTGGAACCCCGACCAAGCAGGTACTAAAAAACATTACCTGGTACCAGGTACTACCACCCTAAAAACCGAGCCGAATTGAGCCGAGTTGAGCCGAGCCGAGTAGGTACTAGTGGAAAAGGGGCATTAGTCTTGGTGCCAAGCCCAGACAAATGGGAGGGTTGCATCAGGAAGGGGCTCTGGTATAAAATCTGTACCAAATCAACGTGTAGATCTATCTGCTGTGGCAACCACTTGGGGAAATAAGGGAGCGGCCGAAAGAACTTTCTTATTTGAAATTATTATTTTGACAGTTTTCAATAGGAGGCATTCTTTTCTCTTTACATGTTAAAGGCAACTTATTGTGCCTTTCCTTATTTTCTGACATATACTGTTACAGTGGATGCTCAATTTGGCCAAAGTTTTAAATGAGGTCAGTGCATCTACAACTAATTCCCATAAGCCAAAAGCTCAGGCTTCAAGCAGCTCTAAATGCTCAGTTTTAGGAATTTTTTTCTATTCTCTGTGCTATATGAGAGAGGATATCCATATTATGGACATCTTAGGCACAGAGGTTGTGAGCACCCCAGCATGACTGATGTGCATTGTGACCAATGAGTATTGTCTTTAACTTTTTAGAAGAGCAAATGGAACATATTTCTGCAAGTGACTTTGATGATGCTTTATCCAATAAGACATTAAAGGAAGAGACGTGGTACACAAAGAATCCTAATAGATAGAATAGAATAGAAATTTATGAGAAAATTCCATAATGGCAGGAAAATAGCTGTTGTCCTGCTCTTGTCCACTAAAGAGCCAGTCGACAGTGGAGTCTTGTTGTGGCACTAATGCATGTGCACAGTAGAGGTTAATGAATGTTTTAGTTGTGTAGTACCAGACATATCAACTGGTTAGCGTAGTAAAGATAAAGGTAGGATGATGGTAGGGGTACAGCATAGTACTGCGATATTTTGCATGGCAATATATTGACACCAAATACTGATATTTTATTAAATAAATTAAAATGCTCTGGGAATACTACAAACAAACCTACCTACCTCTTAATTCAGAGCAAGTTAATGGCTTAGTCACACAAGTAAAAATAGGACAGCAACCTCCTTGCATCTACAAAAAAAAAAAAAATCTGTGGCAGCCTGGTAATTGTATTTTTTCACATTCTGCAACTGATTGCAACTTGTGGTGACTAAATGATTGCCATAGCTTAAAGGTGTTGCACTCATGACCACTTTTCATCACAAAACAATTGCACAATAAGGAGGCAACCTTTCTGCAAACAGTTGCAGTCTGACTCAAACTGACTGCAGTCACTCTCATAGAAATTGTCGAAGGTTTGCAAATAATTGCTATCTAATTTATAAATGCAGACAGATTACCAACATGTTGCCATCAGTCTGAATGAGTCTTTGTCAATGAGCACAACTCGAGGGGACTTGACTCAACTGGCTGCCAGCTGGTTGTAATGCGGTTATTTTTTTATAGAACAGGAAGGTTGCTGAGCACAAATGTAATAGTTAAATGTGAATTTCGGTTAAATGTGAATTTCTGTCTATGTAGACAGCAACAGATATGTGATTTTTGACAATTTATCACAGTTAATTGCTGTATTATCAGAAACAGATTGCATGTAATTGCCAACTTGACCCCATTCATTTGCAGACAGACTGATAGCAGACCGACTCCAGCTTATGGCAACATTTGTGGCAGGTTTTAGTGACAATGTGGTATGTTTGACAATCTCATTTTGCAGCAAAAAATAACTGAAATGAGAACTTTATTTAATATGTTATTGCAAAATCACAATAACATTGTATCGTGAGTGACGTATTGTGATAATATCGTATTGTAGGGTGTCTGTGATTTCCACATCTAGATGACAGCAGGATGAACGAGAGAAGTTGATCGTGTCTGCACTCTGGATCGAGCAAGACTTAATATTATGTAACTTTGTGCATGTTTGTATAAGTATAAATAGCATGATAAAAATGAGATTTAAACCTTATTTTGGGGAAAAGTCAACAAAGTCAACAGAGATTTGAAGCGGTTTTTAAAAGTTTTGATGAGTGACGTGCAGTTTTTATGTTCCTGTGATCACTGCAATCAAATGTATGCCTCTCCTCATTCATGTAGATAGAGGCTTCAAAACAATTGCTTAAGTATCTGGCCAGAGGCATGTTTTATATGCCTGCCGAGTGGCGAGACTTGCTATTTAAGTGACTTTGTTGTCCATTCAAACCTTTAAGCACAAAATATCAAAATTCTGTTATTTAAGCATCAAACTGTTTTTTTTTTTTTTGGCTGTTTGGATGTTAATATTGTGCAGCTGTTACACAGACAGAAGTTTCAGTCCTGAATTGTTCGTATTAAGGTAGGCAGGCTGTGGATCGTGACCTGGGGGTGGGGGGTTGATGGGGCATGATGCGTGAGAGATGCACAGTTGCCCCGGTAACCAGGAATTAGTAGACTTATGTTTGTGTTCTCGTGTCACAGCACTCACTTCCTCAGCACGGCAATCTCATTCTCGATGCTGCTCTCCTTCCCCTTCAAAGCCTTCTTAGGGATGCATTTCACTGCAAACATACGGCCGGTCAGCTTCTCCTGGGCCAAGACCACCTCTGAAAACGCCCCTCTGCGAACACATTAAAAACTCATGTGATTCATCAGCAGGTTGCTGGACAATGTGAATTGTATACTCTGGTGTTCAACTGGTTTTCACAGTATAAAAGACCGAAAAACAAACTGCTCTGACCCTGCAGTGTCAGGTCTACACAAAGTGTATCTGAAATAGAGAAATTAATCCCAAAATCTACACTCTTACATGAACAAGCATGATAAAACACAGATTACGTAATCGAGGACAAAGTTGCAAGATCTTCCTCAAAAATATAAATGGTTAGTTATTGCAGTTAGCATTTCCACTTAATCATTTATTAAATGTGCACTACAGATAGATCCATATGTTTCTGGACAGTGACACTTGTTTTTGTAGTTTTTCCTCTGTACACCACCACAGTGGATTAAATCAAACAATCAAGATGTTCACATATAACAATAAATGATTTAGCCTTCCATAATTAATGAACATATGCTGACAGAAATCAGCTCAACAGGTAAAATGGCATTAATCCATTACATGTGTCTGGTTTCCTTTTTAGCCTGATCTTACATCTTTATAGTTTTAAGTTTAGTAAGTCTTCGGAAGCGTTATTTAATGTGTAAAAATAGATAAGTGGATTTCAAAAATGTAAAAATAATTGAATGTAATCCAAAGCAGCATAATATCATCTCCCAGGAAACGGTCAGAAATGATCTGTACCTGCTTGAGAACTTGATTTTGAGATTCAAGTTAGATCTTCACTCTGTGTTATTGCTGCTATTCGTAAAACCAGACTAAAACAAGCAACCAAAGGTACAAACACTCACTTAAGAATAAAAAATGAGACTCCCAATTTAACACTATGTGAATTCAGTTAGTTTTCCTTTCCATTTGATTCCATTTGCAACAGGTAAAGTCTGATATTAATAGGCAGAAAATTAGAATGAGATTGAATCTGCCAAGTGTAACATGAGAGAATTAGCATTTTATTTTTTTATTTGCTCAGAGCGGCTGAAAAATAATTTCAAAGTTTTGTTTCTCCTTTCATATACACATCCTTGGTAATAATCATGACACTCAAATTGGGCAATTGGAAGATTTAATTCAGATCCATCTTTCGGTCCTTGAACGAGTATGTGTGCGTTTGTGCATGTGTGTGTGTGCGCATCACGACGACGAGCAGGGTGATGAATGAAGATGAGCTTATTGCGAGTTAATCTGCCTGAACCGGGTGTTGACTCCTGAGTCGATCTGCCCTCAGCTTCACTGATGCATTAGAGTAAACAAGGGGAGAGAAGTGATAAGGATGCATGTCTTTATCTCTTCTCTCCCCTCCTCCTCTTCCTGTCCAACATTCAGACTACCTGCAGCTGACACAAATCCAAACTTCATGAAATCTTCTAAAGGCGCAACTGTATTGAATTTAAGAGGATAAGCTATCTTAAGGCACTTTATGCTCCGTGCTATTTATCTGAACTTTTAATTCCATATCAACCTGCTCAAGATCCTTAGCCACATCTTCTTTCACTCTTCTGAAATCAAGCCTTTGCAAAACTTTGCATTCAGGGCCCTAAATCTCTAGAACAGAGGCTTGTTGGCGACTTTCCGTCTAATGCTCTCATGCTGCCCAAACAAATCTTGTGCCAAGTAAGATGAAGCCTCAAAGCCCCTCAAGGCTCCTCAAAGCCCCTCCTTGATGAAAAAAGGACCCTGTGTAGCCTTATCCACGTTTGACAAAGTACGAACAGAAGCTTTATTGCAGAGGTTTTTTGCTGCTGTTTTGTTGGCATAATTCCTCTGAGATTATTAAATACCTGCAGATTTTGTAGGGTTATCTGCAGCAGCAGGATCCACATTTACACACATGGCACAACATGAGTTTATTAGTTATTCCTAACTACTAGTTATTCCTGACACACTTTTAGGAAATTATACTGGTATATGGGGATTGTAAATATCACATTATAGTTTGCATCCAAATTTCACATTTGACCTCTGACCTCACTTTTACATGTCTTCTGCCTTTCTTTCAAGTTGACCCCAAAATGTGTTCTATCTTTAAAGAAAGTATTGTCAAGAGAAAGAGAATGAGCTGCCTAGTTAGTTAGAAATATACTGTAGTATAATATTATAAATAAGCTCAAGTTATTATTTACAAATCAATACCTGTTATCCATTAACTACTCCTACATAATGTTTATATACAACCTGAATTCTGGAAAAGTTGGGGCGTTCTTTAAATTTGAACAAAATGAAAACCAAAGGACTTCCAAATCACATGAGCCAATATTTTATTCACAACACAACATAGGTAACATGAAAATTTTACAATTTTATGCACAAAATGAGCTCATTTCAAATTTGATGCTTACTACAGGTCTCAAAATAGTTGGGACAGGGGCATGTTTACCATGGTGTAGCATCTCCTCTTCTTTTCAAAACAGTCTGAAGACGTCTGGGCATCGATGTTATGAGTTTCTGGAGTTTTGGTGTTTAATGATGCGCCAAATGTTCTCTATAGGTGAAAGATCTGGACTGCAGGCCAGTTCAGCACCCAGACTCTTCTCCGACGAAGCCATGCTGTTGTAATAGCTGCAGTATGTGGTTTTGCATTGTCCTGCTGAAATACACAAGGCCTTCCCTGAAATAGACGTCGTCTGGAGGGGAGAATATGTTGCTCTAAAACCTTTATATACCTTTCAGCATTCATAGTTCCTTCAAAACATGCAAGCTGCCCATACCGTATGCACTTATGCACACCCATACCCTCAGAGATGCTGGCTTTTGAACTGAACGCTGATAACATGCTGGAAGGTTACCCTCCTCTTTAGCCCGGAGGACGCGGCGTCCGTGATTACCAACAAGAATGTCAAATTTGGACTCGTCTGACCATAGAACACTTTCCCACTTTGAAACAGTATTTCAAATGAGTCTTGGCCCACAGGACACGACGGCACTTCTGGACCATGTTCAAATATGGCTTCCTTCTTGCACGATAGAGCTTTAGTTGGCATCTGCAGATGGTATGGCAG
>VUQS01073858.1:0-29350 GCA_015108495.1 Heterochromis multidens
CAGTAGATGAATCAACTGAAGGTCCAGATGCATCTCTCAGGTCCTGTGTCAGGTCTTTGCTGGATTTTTTCTATTTCTTAAGGACATGACTTTCAGATACTGTTCATCTGCTGTAGATAGTTTTTTTTTTTAGCCCTGCCACTTTTGTCCTCCATTTGTTCAATGTCCTCACATTTCTTAAAACAAATGAGAATCAGTGACTTAATGTGTATGTCCATCTGCTTTATATCTACAGTGTAACACTGGAATGTTTATCAATACAATGGTGAATTTTTCTTAGCAAATTTTAATATACATATAAGATTGCAGAAGTGATACATATGGCTATGTGTTTCTTCAGCTTTCCAATGCAGAAAAATCTAGGATTTCTAAAGTGATACCAAATGGATATTTTCACAAGTTTAAAGAAGTATTCAGATCATTTATTAAGTAAAAGAAGCGATAGCATATTATAAACATACTCCATGACAGAAGTTACACACTCAAAGAACAGAGGTATTAGCATTAGTGTGCTTAAAGCAACTAGCAACTGCAGCTGTCAAATATATGCAGTGGAATAAGAAATCCATTTTAATCTCAATTGCACTGTAGAAGGAGTGTTATGTAATTTGAAAAGGAAATATTTAAAGTGTCAACTTTGATACTCTACTTGAGTAGTTATACTCATAGTATCGTTACTTTCCACCAGCTGAGTAAGAAATAGTAAACAGTGAGAAACACCCATTTTTTTTTTTTTAGGTGGCTTTAAAATGTTTTGGTTTTGCATGTGGAAAAAATTCTGTGTGTTTGGGATGAAGTCAAGTGCTTTGTAGTGTGGCACCCTCTATCTGATCATAACATATAAAAATTATAATTTTTGTTTTGGGCGGCATGATGGTGCAAGAAGGCTCCTGGTTCAAACCTCTTGGCTGTGTGAAGTTTGCATGTTCTCCCTGGGGCTTGCATCCTCCGGATGCTCCAGTTTCCTCTCACAGTCCAAAGACATGTTTTTTAGGTTAATTAGTGATTCTAATTTGGCCATAAGTGCAGCTGTGAGAGAGCATGTTTGTCTGTGTCTCCATATCAGGCCTGTGATACACTGGTAACCTGTCCAGGTCGCCCTAGGACATTGTGAGAGGCTGAGGACCCACAACCACCTTAAGTTGTAGGAAAATGGATACTGGATGCTCCTTTATCTCCTACAACGGATATTATATGTAAAATATGCTCTGCAATCTCCAAAAACAGTAATGAAAGCAAAGATTGAGCCTTTCTGTTGAATGTTGATAAACTAAATAACACAGGATGAAGATTAACCACCATCTGCAGTGGTGGTGCTACAGTATATATATTAGTGTTGTCAGTGATAGTCATAAATATGGTGTGTCTGCCATGGGCCTGAGGGTTTGGGTCTACTGCTTGTTGATTTCCACATGTAGAGAATCACAAGTGGTTTTAGTAAGTCTTCCTTCTGTGGTATGAGAACAAAAATCTATCATAAGCTAAAGAGTTTCACAAACTGTGAGGGAGAGTAGAGAGAATTTATGGTTTCAGTCATCTGGGGATCATAAATATTCATTACGTGTGAATTTTGGGATCACACAATGCTTGTTAGCCAAGAATCATGATACTTTAAAAGAGGAAGTAAAACTAAATGTAATAAAAGGGTAGTGTTTGAAGGGCTATTTTTAAGAGCATTTAGTGTTATACAGGAGAATGATATGAGGCTATGGTGCAATATAGAAAGTCCACATTCATTTACGTGCTATTACAATATGTATTTTGTTAATTGTGGATCTCCAGCAGACTCACAGACAAACAACAGACTTGTAATACTTTAGCCACTTTTTCCTGATGACCGTTACAGTGTATGAACTCATGTGTACCATGTGAAGCATGCGAAGCAAAAACGTTTAGATTTTTTAAAATGTTCACAGAGTCAGCTGCCAGCCATTTTTACAAAGAAAATTTCCAGATGTGGTACCATTAAAAAATACCAGAGCACAAAATTGCTGAATTTTTCTTAAAAGACTTCATGTTTTACGAGAGGGCCTCGGTTAAATTTGCTGGATCATTGAGTGTAATGTGGTAAGTGAAGTAGATCAGCAGTTATAGATCGGTGCTGTTGGTCCCATTTGATTGATTGGGCCTGACTGCAGCTCTGACCTTGAATGATAATGTCCCAGCTCAGGCCACAAAGACTAGAAAGGGTTACAGCTATAGGTAATAGAGTGGAGTTATTAACTATCTTGTTTCTTCTTTCTTTTGTTCTCCTTCCTGCTTTATCTCCCGCACCCTCCTTCTTCCCTTCTTTTCTTTTGCATTCTCTTTCTTTTGCTGCATCTAGCCCGAGGAACTGACTGACGTGTTAGAGATCAGTAACATTGTTTTCACCAGTATGTTTGTCCTCGAGATGGGCTTCATGCTGCTGGCTTTCGGCTTGTTTGGATACATCAGGAACCCATACAACATCTTTGACAGCATCATTGTTATCATCAGGTAATATTTATCTGTGCTGCTTTATCTTCATCAAAAATACATGCCATCATGTAAATCTAAGCCAAATGAAAACGCAGAGAGACCAAAACCATGGCACCATGGCTCCAATCAGTAGCAGACAACTGCTAAGTAGCAGTTGGAGGTATGTGCTTATTTGCTCTCCAACTTGAGGTTTCAATTGTCAGGTTCACTGCTGCAGCATCTATTCTGTAGCTAAGATTGCCACAGGCATAATGGATCACACTTTGCTTGCTGCCTCAGCAGACTCCTTATTCTGTCAGGAGTTTTTAAGTTTGCAGTGTGGCTGTCATTTAGCTTTGGACCTTTCAAAGTGTGAGATTCTTACTACTTTACTTACTTTTGCTATTGAAATAGAATTACCTTTATAATCACCACTGTTAATCCTGTTACTATTAGTGAGACACTTTAAAACAGAAAGAATGTTATATATTCTGATCACCTCCGCCAAGGAGGTTATGTTTTTGGTAGCGTTTGTGTGCATGCGTGTCATCGTTTTAAATGAATTCTGATAAAATTTTGTAGGGGTGTAGAGTGGGGTCATGTTAACAATCCATTAAACTTTGGCTTACATCCACCAAGGTCTTCAAGGTCAACTTAATGATTCATTGGTCGAAAATTGACAAAAAGCCTTATAACTTAGAAACTATGATTCTTACAAGTGTGGTGTATGTTGTCAACATATAGAAAGTACCATATAAAGATTTAAAATATCATGTCACATTTGACCTCTGACCTCTTCTTCAAGGTCAATAGATTAATCTGAAGGGTAAAGTGATAATAATGCTATATAGAGATATTTAAAACTGTGTTTCTTTCTGCCATTGTTTGTATTGACAACATATAGGCATGACGGAAAATACAATACTATTCTCTTAAAAGTAAATACTGCCCAGAGAGTGAGCTGCCTTGGTGGAGGTTCGTGCTCTCGGAGTGCTTCTTGTTTTGTTTATGTGTTTTTTTCACAAAGAGAGTGATATAAACTGCAGGTAACATCAATCCATGGAAGACTAACGTCCAGTAGTTTAATGTTTTGTTGTTGGTTGTTCTCAGTGTCTGGGAGATAATTGGTCAAGCTGATGGTGGGTTGTCAGTCCTGCGAACCTTTCGTCTGCTGCGAGTTCTGAAGCTGGTTCGCTTCCTACCTGCCCTGAGGAGACAACTTGTAGTGCTGATGAAGACCATGGACAATGTGGCCACCTTTTGCATGCTGCTCATGCTTTTCATCTTCACTTTCAGGTATGGACTAACCAGGGTAAATACAACTTTTCACACAACTTTTAAAGATGAAATGCAGTATTGTAGTTACAATACAATGCATACATTCGAATTAATGTGTCGACATTTTATTTTTCTCTGCAGTATTCTGGGCATGCATCTTTTTGGGTGTAAATTCAGTTTTCGGACAGAGAATGGTGACACCATCCCTGACCGAAAGAACTTTGACAGTCTGCTCTGGGCCATTGTCACTGTGTTCCAGGTTAGTTTCTGACTTACACTGTGCAATGCTATTTTAAGTTTTGCTTATCTGTAAGTTGACTTTTGCTCTCTTATTTTTATGTCATATTGTCCAAACTATGCTGATAGTGGCATAATGATGAAAAAATACAAGCTTACCTGTATCTACAGTACATCTGTATATACATACTGAAGACATCTGTTATAACAATCTGTCAGCACTACCTCTGCTTCAGGGGAAAACAGAGATATATAGCAATAACTACATGAACTATATAAATTGCTTAGGGAGGGTTTTGATGAGATTACAAAGAGGATGGTGAACTGAATCCTCCATATCATGATCTGAGCCAAGACAGATAAAAAAATCAAAAAACACCCTGCACATGTCCCAACCAGTCACATTACATGTGTTACTGGTGGCATGGAGCCAGGCACACTGACCACAACAGAGTTGAGCACATCAATTTAAATTTACAGATGACATTAGATTTAATTGGACTTTATAGATTTATTTTAGTACTTATTCCAGCATAAGAAAGGTAACTGGTTATCTATCAGTCTCCCTTTCTACTATTGCTAATCAGTCATCTTATCTGAAAAGCAGTTGTGTTGTGTTTTCCCTCTAAAATGAGATCTCACACATGGTGCTTATTGTAGTGTAGTGTGTGTTTATTTTTAACTGAAACAGGATTGATTCTGTAAAATGAGAGATGGAGCATCATTTTTACAGTTTTACAGTATATTTACCAGAAATACTGGATAGTGTGTGTATTTGTGTTTTTACCCAAATGTTGGCTGTGTGTGTTATTTGGCTATCCCAAACCAAACCAAATGTCAAAGCCAGCCTAGAGTGTGTTTGTGTGTGTGTATATTGGCACGTGTGTATTAATGCCAAGCTTCTTCTCTTGGTCAAATGCTGTGGAAATTCTACTTCCAGAATCTCTTTTTCACTATCACGTCTATTTTTTGCTCTCCCTCCCTGTGGAGATGTTCAGTCGCACATGGATTGTCCTCTTTTCTGTATTGGATGCCTCAGCAGAAGAGTAGAACACAGAATGCAGTGCACTGTCTCACTTTAGTGCTGAAGAAGCATTTTGCCCTGAACTGACTGTCATACACTTACCGTAGTTTTTTGGAGAGTAGCTGCGGTACACAAAATGTATGCACATGCACATACATTGGGGGAAATAATTATTTGATCTTCTGTTAAATTTGTAAGTTTGCTCTCTTACAAAGAAATGAACAGTCTAATTTTTATGGTAGTTTATTTTTAATGGAGAGAGAAAAAACAAACAAAACACATTGCATAAAAGTTATAAATTGATTTGCATGTCATTGAGTAAAATAAGTATTTGATCCCCTACAACCCTGTATAGAAAATCTGTGTAGGGAGCTTATGTAATGTAGTTTTTTGTGGATTTTTGGTTGATATTCTGTCTTGTCCATTAAAATGAAACTACCATAAAAATTAGAGACTGTTCATTTCTTTGTAAGTGACAAAACTTACAAATTCAGCAGGGGATCAAGTAATTATTTCCCCCACTGTATATACATGTGGATGCACACATTCATACAGATAGCACAGTAAAAATAGAGGGCCAAGATGGAGTTTGCAGACAAGCAAACACACATGCAGACTCACACACTTTCCATGTTAACCTATAGACAAGCAGTATATGAAATTGAAGTATTAAACCAATAAAAGCAGCTAACACTGGGATTTTGAAAGCATTTCATGTCTTTCTGTTCATTTCTGCCAATATCTGAGGCCTGTACTTCTTATCCCCCTTTTTTAGTTTAATTTCTCTAAACATCACATTCCCTCTGTCCTCAGTTTCTCTGTCTTCTTCACTCCTTTCTTATTAATGCCTAAATCTGTGTGTGTGTTACATCCATTCCATAGATTCTTACCCAGGAGGACTGGAATGTGGTGTTATATAATGGCATGGCTTCTACCTCTCCATGGGCGGCTCTCTACTTTGTTGCTCTTATGACATTTGGCAACTATGTGCTCTTCAATTTACTAGTGGCCATCTTGGTTGAAGGCTTCCAGGCTGAGGTGAGAAGGACTGTGTTGGTTTTTGCATATAGTAAAGAGTTCAATATTTTTGGATTTGCTGGTGTACTTGCTTTTACCATTTTCCAGTATGCAACTTTTTTAAATTTTCAAAGCTGGTAATAATGCACTCATATTTGTGTGCATAATGTTCACAAAAGACAAAAATCCTGTTCCTCTTTATTCACTGCACATTTCCTTAACTTTAGCTATATAATCTTCAGGCATTTGACACATGTAATTACACATAAAAGTAAGTTTATTCTGATTATGACATTATGATAATGTCAGCAGAGTTAAAAATTAAGGTCTAATTCTTAAACACATCTGGGTTAGGATTAGGACACCAAAGCCTTTAAAGAAGATGAGAAGAAAAAGGGAATTTACTAGTCCCTATCAGTCCTTTATCATTCAACCATGTGTGCCCAATGTATCTTAAGCCACAGAAGTATCTTTGGAGTGATTTAATGTGCTCATGATCTGAGCCTTGACTGAAAATATTAGCATCTGCAATTTTTTCCCATTATGTTAAAGTAAAAACAAAATGGGAAAGAAATGCAGAAATATCATTGTTATCATGTATGCGTGTGTTGCAGGGTGATGCTAATCGGTCCGAGTCAGATGATGACAAGAAATCAGACAACTTTGATGAGGACGAGAAGATTGAACAGTTCAGAGACACGGGTATCTGAAGTGAAAGAACATATTCAAGTCAATTAGTCGTGTTTTGATTCTATTTTTTTTCTGCCTTTACAACCGATTGATCTGTTAAAACTGTAGTGAAAGCAGCTGGAGGAATAAATGAGCAATATGAAGCAATCTATTATAGTATTGTGTATAACTCTCCTCCACAGAGCTAAAGATCTCCATGATGATGACAGGTAATGGTCATATTGACCCTCGTGGCTCCATGGCTCCTCCCATAATCATGCGCACAGCAGCCACACCCATGCCTACTCCTAAGAGCTCTCTTGGACCTGAGTCCATCCTAGGGGATGATCTCATGTACAGAGAGGGGGTGCCTCAGTATAGCGAGGTGGGACTGGGTTTTTCTGAGGCAGGGGTTGGACGTGCAGAGTCCCGACGTGGAAGCTCAACATCAATGGACCCCTATGATCCACCTTCTCTGGTAAGTTATATGAAAGACTTTGTGTAAAGATGTTTGCTGTTTCAGAAAAAAAAACAAAAACTTCATATACGTATACATACTATAAGCCACATTCACATCAACAATTTTAAAAAAGGGGTTAAAATGCTACATGAAGATATGAGACAAACTTCATATGCACATACCCAATGGTTTCAAATGGAGTACCAGATAGGGCCTAAAGAGCCAGTGAGTCCAGTGAGGTAACACTAAGACTGATCACAAGCTTCAAATGTTTCAGTTCACAGAAACCAATCAGATCCAGTTATGTCACATTTAATACTGTAAGCAACGTTAATTCCATTAATTCTTATCTGAGTGAGAGAATAGCTATCATTTAGTCATGCTTTACGGATTTTGTTTGACTTGTTGAATTGATTTAACATTATTATTTCATTATCACTGGCGAATCCACATATGCAGAAGGGAGTGATGGTTTGACAAGGTACCAGATAAGCTGGCAACAAAGGCTCTGAAGGTGGCATGCTCACCTAACCACATTTACTGCTGCAATTCACTTAATTAGGAGGGAAGTGTGACACAAGGAGACAGAGTATTCCAAAACTGGAAAATAATTTGTAGACAGAGAGCAAATAATAACCTTGTGTTATATCAGGGGAAACAAAAAACTGTTTGTAACTAAAGTATCTAGACAAGTTGAACTTTATGTGCATAAAATGTAATTCTATGGATAGCTAATATAATAACAGTGAGCGAGATCGTGGAAAAAGCAGTCGTTAATATGATTTCTGTTTTAACCATTAAGAACCATCATGAAAATGATATTAGATTTAAAAAAAGCTCTTTGTTTGCGAGACTCATCAGAAATTTTACAGTGGAAGAGTATGAAAATGTCAAATTTGTCAAATTTAAAATGAAGCTACTCTCAGCAGATGATGCAAATTTTGCTAACTTTTCTCCCAAATTGCAAGTTAGCCTTTTAGAAGCTACTTTAACTGACATTTATTTTCATGACCACACATTATGTTTGTCCTTATTTTCTGTCTCATCAGAGCCTCTCTAGTCCCGGACGACGTTCTCCTCTTCCTCCCCGTGGTTCTGGCAGCTCATGGGGAAGCCGCCGCTCCAGCTGGAACAGCCTAGGAAGGGCACCAAGCCTCAAAAAGCGAGACACCAGTGGAGAGCGGGAGAGCTTGTTGTCTGGGGAAGGTGGAGAGGATGAAGATACCAGGGACGATGAAGTGGAGGCTGGGGGAAACAACAGACTAAAGCCGGGGTCCTTGGAGCTGCTGCAGGCATCTACTCTCTGCCCTTCTGTAATAGCAGACTATGGTGACTGCAATGGGAGGACTGTGACCTACAACCCAAACATAAATTCCGACCCCAAAGAAGACTCCTCCCCCGAGGATGACTTAGACGATGATGTGAGTAACATTTAGCAATCTACAACAATGTTTTGTGGCAGTCCTTAAAGGTCCCCACCATGACATCATCCTAGGTTGTTTCATTTACTCTGTTGCTTGTTTTACAATTATGTACAGATGGCTGTGCATGGATTTTGAGCCTCTGTGGTTTTGAACTCTTATGCAAATTCCTAATCTGTCCCCTCTGTGACTCTGTTTACACATTTTATTTCATTTTCTTCTCTCCATCTCCTCCAATTCTCCCCTTGCCCTTTTCTTTCTCTCACTTTTATATATAAATTGGAGTGTGCATTTCATGTTCACACTGCAAAGCCTGGAGGGACACTAATTGTCATGCCTTAATTCATTAGTTTAGGCACTAATTGTTTTCTCAGTGGGTACAAAACAACTTGTGTACATACAATCAGCACACTTATATATTTGTGTGTGAAAAAGCTGGAGAGGGTTTGTACCCCCCCGGTGGTTTTGGATGACCTCTTACGCGACAGTGTTCATGGTTTTATTGGCTCCAAATTGAGTTCATAATGCCATGAAATCCACTGAAACAAAAGGCCTCTCCCTGGGCGCAGTGGATAAGTGAGGCTTAATACAGACAGTATATTGATACACGGGTGTGTGTTTGCATCTACACTTGCAAGGGTATGCACTGCATGTGTGCACATGGTGTGCCAACTGAGGTGTGTATATGCACATTTTTCTCTGTGAGTGTCTATCCGGGATTATGGAGTTCAGCTCCAAGGAGAGCTGAGCAGTAGGTTCTTGTCATGGGCGCGCACACACAGAAGGATATGCCCAGATGCACACGTGCTCACATAACTGGCAGCCTGCCAAATAAGCAGTTTCCAAGAGGCCTGACTTTGGGTTGTTTTTAATTAGAATCCTGAAGTACAGAAGCTGCGCACCTAAGCTTTCTTCTGTTTGTTTTATTACAAACTTTAATGAGTTTCAAAACACTTTCTATTGAGCTTGTGGACTAGCTAAGTTGGAGGTCGGCCTGTTATGGTCCAATTATCTCCATCTACTTATGCAATGAAACACATGTTTACTGTGCCCCCATAGATTTAAGTGCAGAATGGCTAACAGCAGCAACACCGTGTAAACCGTGCATTTCTTTTCTCTAATGGGGTTTGTAGTGTAATTGTTGATGGGGCATGCACAGTACATTCTTTATAATACAATTTTTCTTCCACTGATAAACACTTTATATTTTTTTGACAATGACATTTAGCAACATTCAATTGAATAAAAAGCTTACACACTTTCTCCACCTTCAAGGATTTTTCTTTGGGATTTAATGTTCAAGCTGTTCTTCAGTCGGGGTTTAAGAAGAGCATGCAAAACAAAAAATAATAAAGATTTTATTGCTTGGATTCTACACATTGCATGCATAGCTTGTGGGGCAGTTGTATATTTTTGGAGAGGAATGCATCCTCCCTTTAGTAGCCTTGCTTCTAATCTACAACAGACAATCTCAACATTCATTAAATGTTTAATAGTTGCATTATCTTTGATGTATACATTAATATGTGCAATGTGCAAAATTGTGAAAAAGTACATCTGCCAGAATACTGAACCATTCAAATTTGCAAGACAAACATTTACAAATGTATAGTATACTATACGTGTAAGCATACTGCGTATTCAAGCAACTTAGAATAAGATTGATGGATAAAAAATATTTGTTGGAGCCCTAACTGATAAGCCATGACAGGAAATTCAATTTGTGGTGGCCAACTTCTTTGCTTTTTCCTTGTTTTGGTTAAAAAAATTAATAAATGAGCGGGAACTAGACACAACGGTAACAGCAGTGATAAACATTTTACCAAATGCATATATGACACCTATAGTTGGTTTGCAAATAAATAACAGAGAAAGTAGGTTTGTTGTTAGTGTTAATGACACTGATTTGCGACCTCTGTTGTCTGCAGGGTTCTTTTTGCTACTGGACCAGGAGAGAGCTCCGTAACATTAAGCCCCGTTGGTGCAAAGACCATGAAGACTGGACACTATACCTGTTCTCCCCAGAGAATATGTAAGACACACACACACACACACACACACACACACACACACACACACAAACACAGTAGTCTTTTCATCACATCAGAGGGCATTGACTTGCATTAATTTCTTGGAGATTTATCCTAATCCTTTAGGGTCACAGTTACTACACTTACACTAATCCTTACCTGAACCTAACCCCAAGCCATGTATTTATGCTAAAATGTAATGATTTACATTTTCAGCATTAGCTTCTGTCCCACCAGCATGAGTTTTTATATTACACACATGGATCCATACGAAAAATTCCGTCTGTTACATTATCAGCCTCTGCCATCCGTTTTTCTGCTTACACACTGCCCTATTCATCTCTGGCTCTTCTTTTCTTCTTCTGTCTCTGTCTCTTGTATTTTTTACTGCATTCTCGCTGCTAATTATTTGGTCAGCAGCTTTAACCAACTATTGATATTTCATTGAGTTGTGTGTGTGTGTCTGTGTGTGTGTGTGTGTGTGTGTGTGTGTGTGTGTGTGTGTGTGTGTTTTTTTAGGTTCCGTATGTGGTGCCAGAGAGTGATCTCTCACAGACTGTTTGACCACATAGTTCTGGTTTTCATCTTCCTCAACTGCATCACCATTGCCCTGGAAAGACCTGATATAAAACATGACAGCACGGTGAGACACACACACACACACAGCTAACGTTTACCAGGTATCTACACACACTCCAGAACTGTTCTTTTAGTTTCTGTTTCTTATGAATGATACAATCCCTAATTAACTAAGAGAAGCAGGCAAGATTTCCTCTGCTACGTATGATGCTATGATGCTATTTATCCCTGCTATTGTTACCTGTAGAAAATCAAGCTTTGGCTTCTTGCTTGGGGTTAGCATACCCTCAGCTTGTGCTTTAAGTCTGGGTACTGGGGT
This sequence comes from Heterochromis multidens, assembly GCA_015108495.1. NCBI lineage: Eukaryota > Metazoa > Chordata > Actinopteri > Cichliformes > Cichlidae > Heterochromis > Heterochromis multidens. The sequence goes on from VUQS01073858.1 coordinate 11,474, forward strand.
CTTTCACTGCATTTTACATACAGTCATAGTAAAAAGAAAGCACACCTTTTCTAAATTCTAAGGTTTTACATATCTGGACACATAATAAAAAATAATGTGGTCCTTAGCAGGTCTGAAATTTAGGCAAATACAACCTCAGATATGAGATTATGCATTAACATAATGCCACAATCTTCCCAGGAGTCAACATCCCAGCAAATTCACCCCAAGGTAGTACCATGCAATGCTCAGAGAAACTGCAAAAAACCGAAGAGCTACATCTTAGACTCTGCAGGCCTCAGTGAGCATTTTAAATGTTAAAGTTCACAAAGGTACAAATAGATAGGCAGAAAAAGAATGAACAAGTATTGCTTGTTTGGAAGGGATGCCAGGAGAAATCCTCTTCTCTCTAAAAAGAACATGGCAGCTTAGCTTAGGTTTGCAAAGTTGCATGTGAACAAACCACAAGACTTCTGGAACAATGTCCTTTATATAGCTATAATGCACAGCGCCACAATTGGCAACAAACAAACAGAGAATAGCAGTACAAATTTCTCATACCAACTGTCAAGCACGGTGGTGGAGGGGTGATGATTTGGGCTTCTTTTGCAGCCACAGTACTGGGCACCTTGTAGTCATTGTGTCGACCACGAACTCCTCTGTATACCAAAGTATTCTAGAGTCAAATGTGAGGCCATCTGTCCGACAGCTAAAGCTTGGTCCAAATTGGTTCATGTAACAGGACAATGATCCCAAGCACAGCAGCAAATCTACAACAGAATGACTGAAAAAGAAAATAATCAAGGTGCTACAATGGTCCAGTCAAAGTCCAGACCTCAACCCAATTGAAATCCTTTTTTGGGACCTTAAGAGAGCTGTGCATAAACAAATGGCTGCAAACCTCAATGAACTGAAGCAACGCTCTAAAGAACAATGGGCCAGAATTCCTCTAAAACAATGTGAGAGACTGATAAAGTCATATAGAATACAATTACTTCAAGTTATTGCTGCTAAAGGTGGTTCTACGAGCTATTGAATCATGGGGTCTACTTAGTTTTTCACACATTGCTTCTGCATTTTGGCTTATTTTTTGTTAAATAAATCATAACACAGTGTAATATGGCGTGTTGTGAAGGACTAGATTTTATTATGTCCTGATATGTAAAACTTTAGAATTGGCAGAGGCTGTACTTTCTTTTTACCATGAGTGTATTTGTTTTCAACTTTGTCAACTTTGCCATCATTTTCTTGTCCATTTGCTCAGCAGATATTTACTCATTTTACTCAAGTAAATGAGTAACAGCAAAATAAAACAAAAAAAAATGTTGGATATTTTCTTGCATTACTTTTTTTTTTTCAGTAAATATGATACATACTATGAGTGCATAAGTTTTCCTTCAGTAGTAACTAGTGCACTGACCTTCAAAGGTTTCAGCCAAGTACATGCTCATACCTGTCTGTTTGGGATCACTGTCTTCCAAGATTATACACAATGTGTGACACCGTGTGCTTTTTGGTGCTTGTCAGATGATTATTTGCAGAAAAATTTAGAGAAAACAATACATTTCATTAAAGTGTTTAAAGGCTGAAAGTACAAAACTCCAGAATTTAAAACCCACTAGACACATTTTAGATTGATTTATTGTACTACATACTCTGTAGACTGTAATATAATGTGGCATGTGCGCCATGGTATGTGTGTTGAAATATAACGTCACTGTCCTGTTTAGGAGCGACTGTTTCTGAGTGTGTCCAACTACATTTTCACTGTGATCTTCCTAGCAGAGATGACCATTAAGGTAAACATCACTGTTTTTTTTCTCTTTCATTTCTTTCCTTTAAATTTACCTTTTTCTCTTTTATTCTGGATCCAGAATTTTGTAGTTATGTACTGCCTTAATTTGTATTTTAATAATTCCCAGGTTGTAGCTCTTGGTTTCTGCTTTGGGAAGCAGAGCTACCTCCAGTCCAGTTGGAACATTTTGGATGGTGTATTGGTGTTTGTGTCTCTGATCGACATTTTGGTTTATCTGGCCTATACTGAGGGAAACAGGATCCTGGGAATTCTGAGAGTCCTTCGCCTGCTACGAACACTTCGCCCACTGAGGTACTGGATTTTCTTTTGTATGTGGATGCCAGTTTCTTAACTTTTGGGGGTTACAGTGTAGTGGTTTTCACATTTGCCTAACAAGTAAAAGATTCCTAGTTTGATCCCAGGAAGAGAGACAAATTACTGTGGGGTTGCGTCAGGAAGGGAATCTTGAGTAAATATCTGCCAAATCATGTGCAAATGTGTAGTTCTACCTGCTGCGGGGACGCCTTGTGAATAAGGGAGCAGTCAAAAGTAGCTTTTGTATGTGGATACACATGTGCTGCATATTTGTATGCAGGTACTACACATGCCACTTTTTTGTTGCTCTAGCTTGTTTTAGTTTTTTCATGTACTGCATTTACTGGTACTAGGGTTAAACATGTTTTGGTTTGGTTTTTGGTTTGTGTGTTCCAGGGTGATCAGTCGAGCTCCAGGATTAAAGCTTGTTGTGGAGACTCTCATCACCTCTCTTAGACCTATTGGGAACATTGTCTTGATATGCTGCGCCTTCTTTATTATCTTTGGAATCTTGGGGGTCCAGGTAATCACTGTTTCACAACAAAGACACACCTTACCTTTTGTAGCTTAAATGTCACTGATTTTAAGTAGCTGCAGATGTGATTGTGGCTTCAATATCCAATGAACAATTACCTTTTTGTTCGAGCAGTTTTGAAAGAATGACAATTAGGTGAAGTGTGAAAAGGAACAACATGACCTGATATTACCCAAGCACTAAGGAAAACTTATGATAAGAATGTGTTCTACAAAACTTTCCTTTATTTCTGGCATTATAAGATAAATACTTGAAAAGCTGCAAGCTCTGGTGTAATTGTGATAACATGTAAATGGTAGCCAAATAGCCCCGCAGACATCTCTCTCTCTCTTTTTCTGTTTCCCTCTCTAGCTGTTCAAAGGGAAGTTCTACCACTGTGAAGGTCTGGACACAAGAAACATCACCAACAAATCAGACTGTCTGCAGGCTAACTACCGCTGGATACGAAAAAAGTACAACTTTGACAACCTGATTCAGGTAACAATCAATAGACTGAGAGTGAGATTTGTCTGTGCAAAAGTCTTGAGCTACCCCTCATTTTTTTAATAATTTGCTTCCAAGGAGGGCAGGGCTAAGTTTTTAAAGTGGTCTTGAGGAACAGTTCTTCAGGCTTTCTGAAGGTCTTTCAAAGCTTTTCTTTGGACATTGGTTGATTTTTAAGTGATTTTCAGTCCAGTCCTTGTACATGAAAGTCATGTCCTTAAGAAATAGGAAAAAAATCCAGCAAATACCTGACACAGGACCTGAGAGATGCATCTGGCCCTTCAGCTGATCCATCTACTGTTTACTGAAGCCTCATTAGAAATGAGCTCAGTGGAAGGGTGGCATTCTCAAGGAAAGGAAACAGGCTGAGGTATGCAACATTACCCAAGAACTGGACTAAAAATCAGTTGCAACAGGTCTAATGGACTGATAAATCCAAATTTGAAATTTTTGGTTCAAATCACTGTCGATATGTACGGAGGAGGTCAGGAGAGAGGTACAACAATGAGTTTACAGCCATCTGGCAACCCAACGGGTCACGGCAGATGGCTGTAAACTTAAAAGGGAGTTTTTCCTTCCCACTGTCGCCAAGTGCTCGCTCACAGGGGATTGTCTGATTGTTGGGGTTTTTCTGTATTATGGTAGGGTCTTTACCTTACAATATAAAGCGCTTGATGTGACTGTTGTTATGATTTGGCGCTATATAAATAAAATTGAATTGAATTGAATCTGGAAAAAAAGTGGAGGCTCTGTCATGTTTGGGGCTGCATTTCAGCCAGTGGTGTTGGAGATCTTGTCAAAATTAATGGAATTATGAACACAGAAAAGTACCTTCAGATGTTGATCCACCATGCAATACAATCTGGAAAGCATAGCCACTGGCCACAGCTTCATTTTTCGGCAATGACAATGATCCTAAACACAATGCCAGTGCAGTGAAAGCATAGCTGGACAGGAAAACACACAATGGAACACTATCAGCCATGGATTGGCCTCCCAAGAGCCCAAACCTCAACATTACTGAATCAAGAATTGTACAAGCTCTGTTTTTGCCTTACATATTGTATTTACATGTATGTTTGCAGATGTTTCAATAAATCACTGCACCAGTTTCCCATTTTTCTTCCAAATTATAAAGTAATGAAGGGTGGCTTCTACTTTAAACACATTTCCAGACTAAAGAAGAGCACTCAGAGAACACAACGCCCCCCTAAGGGCAAGGGCTATACTAAAACTTTGATGTTTTATCATGTTTTTATTACAACATGCTGACGTCAGCCTGTTTTTTTGCCCTGACATTTGACCTATGACCTTGAAGCATTACATACTAAAATGGTATATTTTATTATCTTTACCCATATGACTGGAGCAGAATTGGCTGAAATCTTTGGCTTCTATAAGCTATAAAAATTTGAGATTTTAGGATATATTCATGCAGTGTGTGATTTTGCGAAACTTTATGGTTTAATTGTGATGTCGTAGGGCATTGTATTAAAAAAAAAAAGTGTACAGCTCTCTCCATGCCCTTTCATATGATATATTATACTCAATATGGTTTCTTGAAATTTTTTTTTTTACTTTGGGCACTAACAATAAAGGTCAAGGTCAAATGCTTAGCCAACCTAGGTACTCATGTCCCCCAAGGCCTAGTATATTGTCGTGAAGTTTGAAGACGATCCATAAAAAACTGTGGGTAATATGAAGTTCTTACTGATTTTCACATTTGGTTTGACATTGACCTTGACCTTGACCCAATTTTCACCAAAATTAAATCAGCTTGTTATTGGTAAATACAATCACACAAAATTTGAAAATGATATCTTGAAAACTGTGGACGCTAGACTGCTAACAGACAGACAGACAGACAGAACCGATTACATACTCCCTCCCTTCGGGGGGAGAACAATCCTATTACTTGACTAACTTTTAATGACATTTGATAAAGTGTAACTGACTACACTGAAGTACTAGATACCTACATTAAGAACTACAGATGCTTCTTTAAGGAACTCATTTAACATGGCATCTGATCTTAAAGATGCTATACCGGTCAGGTTTATTTTTTGATAGATCACCTTGCTCTATCTTCAGAATTTTTTTTTTTTTTTTTTCGCCAGTGGACAGTTGTATGACACATTTCATGGTTTTATTATATTCAAAACAGCATAAAATCACCTTCAGGCTGTGCATGCGCTTTTTGTACTCACAGCTTCTAATTATGACAGAGAAAGAGAGTTACTTGCTAGCATTGCACTAATGTAGATGCTCATATCAAAACTGATAACATTTCTGTATTATTGTAGGGTCTTTACCTTACAATATAAAGCGCCTTGAGGCGACTGTTGTTGTGATTTGGCGCTATATAAATAAAATTGAATTCAATTGAATTGAAGCGTGTATTGACTTACTGTATATTTGTGTTTCCTATCCAGGCTCTGATGTCTTTGTTTGTGCTGTCGTGTAAGGATGGCTGGGTTACCATCATGTATGATGGGCTAGATGCAGTGGGAGTGGACCAACAGGTAATGGTGTGAGAAATTACTAAGCTGTTCTGCAGGATTGTGATAAGGGCCAATTTTTTTTTGTAAATTGCTTTGTATCAGGTACACAGATTTACTCTAACCCTCCTCTCTCCTAGAACAAAAAATGACTTTAAAAACCCAAGTAATTCAATATTCAGTATGTATTCAGTGAACCTATGGAGTATGATTCCAAGCTTTGTTTATGTTAGTCCTAAAAACGAATCAATTAAAAAAAAAAAAAACTTTTTGAGTGTTCACAGCTTCCACACTGGAAGCGATTACTTATTCGTGGATCGCTTTGCAGCTGACAGTTGGTCGCTAGTGGACGTTCCAGGATCCAGTTGCCCGAGGAAATCCTCTAACTGGTATCTTGTGCTCTCATTGGTAGTCACTTCAATTGCTCACCTCAAAGTTGAGAAGTTTATCCTGGATCCCGTCCACTTCATGTCGCCAATGTTTTTTTGTCCATAGTCGCTTGAAGTCGCTGAATGTCCTTCACTTTCTATGGTCTGTGGTTGTGACATCGCTGCATATCGCTTCCAGTGTGGACACAGCTTTAAGTAGCAAACAGGAAACTGTTAGAGTTGGCGCTTAAAATTTGCACATTTTGGAATATTTTCCAGGGATTTTTAGAGATTTTACATGCTTCTAAATGTTGTAAGTGATAAGATACTGACAGGTTTGGTACTGATGTGTCTTCTACTTGCACGATGATGAACAGAAGAGCTAAATATGGCTGATTCTGTGCATTTTTGTGTCTTCAGTAAGTAATATGCATTAAAAAAACAACTGGAAAAGCAAATCTTCTCTGCTCTTTTCTGCTCTCCTCAGCCTAAAAGGAACAACAATCCTTGGATGCTACTCTACTTTATCTCCTTCCTGCTCATTGTCAGCTTCTTCGTCCTTAATATGTTTGTTGGGGTTGTGGTGGAGAACTTCCACAAGTGCCGCCAGGACCAGGAAGAGGAGGAGGCGCGCTTACGGGAAGAGAAGAGGCTCAAAATGAAAGAGAAAAAGCGCAGGAGTAAGGAGAATGAAGGGGCTGGTCGGTAGTCTATTTTTCTGAGCACTGCCTGCTTTCAGAGCTTGAAAAAAGAGAACGGGAATGATAAAAAGAAAACAACAGGGCTACATGTATATATAACAGACTTAAACATCAAAAGAGGGAGAATTTAAAAGACTGGCTAGCTCACGCAAGCAGTGATTGATCACTGACAGAGGGCGTGGACTACATCAGTCTGATGCATGTAAATGCATGACTGCAGCCCTACCCTAACCCTGCATGAAAAACTTAATCAGCTGTATTAACCTAAAACTTTGTATGCTCACTCTTTAATTAATGGAACTGCCACCAGTTTAGTGTAACAATAGTAACAGTATTTAAATTACTTAAATATGTCTCAGATACTAAATCTAAATACCACAAACCTGTAATAAGTTAACTTTTGTTTTTGATTTCATTACTTTTAAAAAGCACTTTTATAGCACTTTTTGCATGTGAAAGCAATAAGCGGCTGCATTTCTCAATATGTCTTGGGAAATTTTGCTAGCAAAATTTTCATTGGTGAAATGCTGGTAAACCACTCCCTCTTTCCGAATGCTTGTACAACACTGACCCTGAAACGGTTCTTGTCATGGCTAGTAGAAGGATATTTCCTGTAAACATGCTTTGACTGGCAGACTCAGAAACATAGCAGACATTTTGGCTGCTATACCTGCAAAACACCTTGGGCAACCGAGCTGTTAGTATATGTTAAGTTATGTAGATAAAAATGATTGTTTGTTATACCTTATAGAAAATGCAAGCACATGCTGGTGGAAACATCAGAAACACACCACCTATTGCAAACATGATTCAAAGTACAGTACAGTCACAAAACTAATGAGTATTTCATGTAAGGACTTTATTGTGATTGAGAGAAATTCATAGAAGCATATTGTCTTATATTCATCTACCTAATCACAGTTACATTCTAAGGCAGTATATGGTGTGAGCAGAACACAGCTCTTTTCATGTTGTGTTAGCACCGTGTCTCACTGGTCTAAAACTGCTAAAACTCTAGATAAATGTAATGTAAGCTACTTGAGTGTCTCAGAGCAATATGCCTATTTGCAGGGATTGGGCATATAATCAAAATTCACTAATCAATCTATAAACTAATGTAGTTTTAGACTATTGAGATTTTTTTTCCTGTAGTGATGCCATTTAAGAGGAAAGTGGCTCCAGTGTTTGTTCAACAGCACGTCCATATTCTCAATCTAAAAGCTTAAGGAATTTGACAGGCAATATGGATAGATTAATTTTAAATTATTGAGATCAATATAAAAAGCTTAGATTAGCACTCAAGCAGTACAAGCTCAAAACGAAGTAACGCCTGAATTATTTTGTTTGTAAAGAACAGTGTTGTTGAACATACCCTGCACAGTCCCTATAAATCATAGATGTTAAAAAATGGCATGAAAGCATGCAGTAGATGCATAGGGCAGGGCATGGTGTACGTGAGAGTGTGTCAAAGACATTTGCACACACATTCAATATAATCATAATGGACATGTGAGTACATAGTCTGTAGAAAAACTAGTTGGATAACAAGCATCTATAAATGCCCAGCATCTCATCTGTAAAACAGTACGTAGGCACCATACTAAAAATGTATAAGTGAACACAAAAGCCAAAAATGCAATGCAGCAAAAGATGTAGTGTCTCAATTTAGATGGGCTTCTTTCATTACTATATTTCTCTGCAGTACACTATATAGACCTACACCATGTACGTATTTGTGACTCTTGACAGGGTAGTGTTATCTCAAACACAGCAAGTTTTACAGTTTTATAGAAATTATAACTACATAATATTTGACCACAAGTTTTACTGTAGCTGCAAAATTTTGCAGGCGTTTCTGACCACTGATCTAATATTAAATATGTGAACATGGCAATTTAACATGCATACACATCATACAGCACCGGTATTGGCATTGCCATTGGACTTCCTCAGTCTGACCGAAAATTGGTTTATAGTTCCTCCCCTTCCACTCAAATGTTTGCCTGTTAAGAGTGCAACATGCATGGGATAATTTTTATATACAATTGAGGTAAGATGTTTATATCCACTCATCATGGGCATAAATGTCATGGTAATTTTTGGGCTTTTAATGATTTCTTTGAACTGTTCTTTTTCCAGGGTGGAATGATTGTACAGCATACATCTTTAATGACTTTAAAAAACAAGAACTGTGTGCACAAGTTTGAATTTATTTGGGATTTTCTCTAATCCACACAGGGTCAAAAGTATATATACAGGCTCAAATATATACATACACCCCCACTAATATTAGGTTAAATGTCTCTTAGCAAGTTGCACATTGACCAGATGCTTTTGGTAGCCATCAGCAACCTTCTGGCATAATTCTGGCTGAATATTTGACCACTCTTCGTGGCAGAATTGGTAGAGTTTATTTAAATTGTTTGGTATTCCTGGCATGGATCCTGCTTTTAAGCATAGTCCACAAATTTTCAATAGGGTTGAGTTCAGGGCTTTGGGACAGCCATTCCAGAGGCTTAATGTTATCCAAAACCAGTTTTGATGTGTGTTTGGGATCATTGTCTTGTTAGAATACCCAATTGTGTCCAAGTTTCAACTATCCAACTGTTGATTTGAGATGAAGCTGAAGAATTTGGAAGTCATTCTCCTTCTTCATATTTCCATCCACTTTGTAGAATGTACCAGTACCACGGGCCGCAAAACAGTCCCCAATGCTTGACAGCTGGTACAGTGTTCTTAGGTTTGAAAGTGTCACCTTTACTCCTCCAAACATACCTCTTGTCATTATGGCCAAACAGCCCAATCTTTGTCTGACCATAAATATTTTCTCCAGAAGGCATTTGGCTTGTCCATGTGGACAGCTGCAAATTTCAGTTGAGCTTGAAGGTGTCGATTTTGAAGCAGAGGCGTCTTTCTTGGTCAGCACCCTGTCGGTCCATGACGATGTAAAACTCACGTCACTGTGGACAGTGATGCTGGTGTTCCAGCAGTTTCCAGTTCATTGCATGCTTGAGTCTTAGCGGTTCCTGGGTTGTTCCTGAACATCCTAACCAATTTTCTCTCATCTGAAGGTGACAGTTTAGGTCTTCTATCATACCTTGGCAAAGTGATGATATACAATACTTACGTACTTACGTAAAGTCATTTTAAGTGATGGTGTTTAGAAAAGAGACCTTTGCAGCTTATGTAAATCTACAGTTCTCCTTCTAAGATATTCACTGAGTTCCTTGGACTTTCCCATTGTTCTGAGTATTGGTCAATCCAATGAGTGCTGCCAGACAAATCCTTTTTATGCTGGCAAAGAGAAACTGCCAGTTGTAGTCAGTCATGATCACTAACGAGAAGTTAATAGGCCTTGGCCTTGTCAAGTTAAAAGACATTGTAGAACCTTCAGCACCACTTATTAAAAGATTCAAGTGAGTTTATGTATATATTTGACCCTGTGTAGATTAGAGAAAATCCCAAATAAATTCAAACTTGTGCACCCAATTCTTGTTTTTTAAAGCCGTTAAACATGTATGCTGTACAATCATTCCACCCTGGAAAAAGAAGAGTTCAAAGAAATAATTAAAAGCCCAAAAATTACCATGACATTCATGCTCATGATGAGTAGATGTAAACTTCTCACCACAACTGCAGATGTGCACTTAATGCAAATTTACGTACAGAAGTATTTGAGACAGAAAGTAATACATATGTATACATACATAAATATGCGATCCCTTTAAAATATGAATGCATGCCATAAATATCTTAGACTTCCTGTTACTCTCATGTCCTACCTTATTTGAATAAGCCACACAAGCAGTAGCATGCACACACTGTTTAAGGAACAGGGACAATGGGAGCACCACCGCTGTGAGTAAGTTTACAATTAGATAATCAGTGGGGCTCCTGGTCTGCTCAAGGGCCTCTCTGATGTGACATGCGTACCGAAATAGCAGAATACCATTAAGGCACAATCATATTTTGTTGAATAAAAGTATCAAATGGAACAGCAGTGGTGGTTGCCTTCTCTTTGCTCCTCTACCTTCCGGTGCACACTAGCAAACACATAATATATGTCAAATTTAGAGCACAGTTACTCACAATTATACTCTCTCTGTGTCTCTTACTGTTTTGCATATGTTTGTTTCTGTGTTTTTGTGATCCAGAGGCCAAGCTGAGGCCGTACTATGCTGACTACTCTCCCCTGCGTCTGTCCATCCACTCACTGTGTACCAGCCACCACCTGGACCTCTTCATCACTTTCATTATCTGTATCAATGTCTTCACAATGAGCATAGAGCACTACAATCAGCCACAGGTAATGTGTGCCCCTACAAACTTGTTAAAGTTTGCCCAACTTTTTGCCTAGTTTAATGTAATAATAGTTATTCAAATGAATATAGAAAGATGCAACAATCAGTGCACAAGTACACAAACAACTTTTTAACTTGATGTTCTTTTACACTTACAGTGTTGTTTATATAAAGTTTTGGTTTCTTTTGCTTGTCTAGGATATCTTGTAAAATTTATAGTGTTTGCAGAAAATCTGCAAAACAATTGTGCCGCTATATTAAATGCATTATATGCATTATTTATTAAATTATGAAGGGCTTTGAGTATTGCCTCAGAAAGAAAAGAATGCACTCTGTGAAAGGTGTTTTAAATTAATCTATGTTTCTCTTTACATTCGCATCTACATCTGTGTATTCAGTATTTAGGAGAGGTTCTGAAGTACTGTAACTACGTGTTTACCTGCATCTTCATCATTGAGGCCCTGCTCAAACTTGTGGCATTTGGTATACACAGGTTCATCAGAGACAGGTAAAACATTGAGATGAATGTTAGTTTTTCATTAATCTCAATACAGTACCATTGTTTCCCAATAAAGTATATGTAACTATCTTGCATAAAACGGTTACAAAAATGACTCCCTTCTGAATTTATGCAACTCTGCCTTCTTGTTTTCAGAACATTGTATTCAAAGCATTGGGTGGTGAGGGTATTTTTCTGTGTCAGAGTGCCCAGGCGGAGCCTTATCATGGTTTACCTCAGTGTTTTCCCTACCAAAGAGATTAGTGGGTGGGCTACCCATTAATCTAAACAGCCTCCTCACTATTTACCATCAGCAGCCAGGCAACAGCAACATTTCATCTTCTGTTCCACTTGTTCTTCTTTTCAGCTAACTCACAATAACCTTTAAAGACTAAGAAGGAATTTGTATTACTTTGTTGTTACTATCACCCCCTGGTATTAGTTGAGTATGCTGAGTGAGGGATAAAAGAGAAGCACTGAATTTTCTCTTTTTGTCTCTTTTCTTTTGTACCCGACTAAAATGATGAAAAATATATGTTCAGGTGGAATCAGCTGGATGTAGCTATAGTGGCATTGTCCATTATGGGCATCGCCCTGGAGGAGCTGAAAATGAAAGGCACACTACCAATAAATCCTACCATCATCAGGATCATGAGAGTACTCAGGATAGCACGAGGTATAAACACACACACACACACACACACACACACAAAAACCAGTCTATACTTGTTTATGTCATTTACACTTAAAATAGTCTTTAAGTATCACTCAGTCAAGTTATCACTCTGTCAAAATATCTATATATTTTTATAGATTTGGCATCAAAAGAAGAATCTCAGATGCAAATGAAGAAGTTTCCTATTATCCTTTTAGCACTATTATCATATCGACTGTCCCTATGTTTCTCTGCAGTGCTGAAGCTTCTGAAGATGGCCACAGGGATGAGAGCGCTGTTGGATACTGTCATGCAAGCACTGCCGCAGGTAAACATGGACTCTAGTGTCTCGACCACAAAAGAGTGGTTTTGTTTTTTGTTTTATTTATGAAAACAGGGTCAGTATGGCAATTTTGTTCAGAATAGACAGCTCTGAAAGATTTATGCTTGTTGATGAATATTTCATTCCAGGCATATCCATCCACATTACAAAATTCATATCCTGACCCTCAAGTGTTTTTGCTTCTTCTGGTTTTTGCTGGCGTGTTGCACGTCACATTTGGTTTTCCTATTAAATGCGTCCTTAAAATAAGTGCCACAGACACTCCACAGAAGAGGACATTATTGCAGAGTCAGTGACTTCATTAATGCTCTCCTCTGTCAATAACTTGATCTTACCATTTGTGTTATAACACAATTAAATATTTATTGTACAGATGTGTTAAATAGTCAAATAGATACCCGTGCACATTTTTGCCACTGATCTTGTCATTTTTAGTCAGACTGTTCCTCCTTTGTGTTCCTTTGTGTGCTTTTGCTATCTTGTCAATGCACCACCATTTTTTTTAAGTATGTCAGCAGATGTCGTGGATGTATCTCCCTGTTATTGCATGGCTCAAATCTTAGAGGCAAAGAGCAGCTGCGCCAAAGATTATGATGTGCGTGCAGTGACAGACTTCACTGTTCTGCTATTCTCTAAATGTCAAGTATTCAGATATAACCATCCTGGGCACAGAGTGCATGAGGAACGATTTTTAGAAACTGGAAAAGGAGATGACATGCTGGTAAATGATGGCATGATGCAGTTGTAGTGATAGGAGGTGCATGCTGTTTGCATTTTTTAATAGGTTTTTTTGCTTGTTTTTTTTAAGCACTCAAGTGCTCACCAACAGATTTCTCAGTGTAACGGGTAGAAAAGGCTTTTAGGTATTTTTGCCTCTTAATTGTGAGGTATATTCTGTAAAATGTCCTACAGGCAGTTTATCAATTAAGTCTTCCTGAGTGAAAATAAAACTGTTTTCAGGTTGCATGGTAAGCAAATACAGGTTATTGGATCAAATATAAAAAGACAGGTTTTCTTTACCGTACTAATGTGAAGCACAGAGACAAGGCTTTGAGTGCAACTGCCAGCAAGCAATTACATTGTATGAGACCCATTTTCAGCATAGTATTTACACTATACTATGAATTTTCCATTTCTAATGAAAGGATAAGTATATGTCAGATCAAATAAATACAATAAAATAAATAGGAATGTCTTCTTTTCCCTGGATCTTTGAGCAAGTAATATTTACACTATAGTGTTTGGTGTGCAGAACATGTTTTTTTTGTTTGTTTTGGTTTTTTTGCTTCCAGGTGGGAAATCTTGGTCTTCTCTTCATGCTGCTCTTCTTCATCTATGCTGCTCTGGGAGTGGAGCTCTTTGGCAAACTGGGTCAGTCACCAGCAAAAAAGCACACACATACTGGTCCACACACTTCCCCATAAAAGGTTTTTGAATCCACGCATCACTATTACGGTCACGACTTACAGCGAATTTCCTCGCTGTCTCCCCCTGCATCTCTTTCTCTCACATCAGAGTCCTGTTTTGACCAAGGAAAGATCACATTTGCATGATCACATTTATTTACATTATTGCTTCTTCAGTAGGCTAGCTCTGTCCAACTCATTTTGTCTGTGAGTGCAATTGTTTGTGTGGGAAGAGGGATAGAAAAAAAAAAAGAGACTTCTGGGAAGATGAAATGAAAACAACTTTCTGATAAAGAGGTTGCTTTCTGTGAAATATTATGATCCTCTGCTACACATTGGGAATATGAGATGATGTCTGTTTTGCAGATTTATGAAACACAACCCATCTTCAGCTTTTGCAATGACTTTCATATTGTCAGGCTTCTTTTAAAAATGTTTGGAAGTGCCAAATGCCTATCTTTCTGTCTGTGCCTCGCTTTAAATTCTGATTCATGTCTGTAAGGGCGAAATATATTTTAACTTGAAGTTTGGAAGAAAATATCATGGCACAGTGTGGAACAGGAATCTTTCCTGCATCCATGCCAGTATGGGCATGCAAACTGTATCCGCAAACAGGCTCATGACTCGCCCATGCGGAAACCCAGCATGACTGGTGTTTAGTGGGCTTTTTTTTCACTCTTTTTTCAATCTCTGATGCAATACAGTTTTCTGGTAGTTTTTACTCAAAACTTATTGAATTTTAAAGTCCAGAGAGCAAGTTCCCGTATAGGATGCATTTTTAATTTTCTCCTAGCTATTTAGGATTAGATGGACCTCAAAAACTAAGCATCGTTTTTGAAAAGAAAAGGTGTTTTTTTGTTAATATGTCCTCTTATGGGAACAATGGGTTTATTTTACAGCTTAACACAATAAAGTCAACATTGCTTAGCAAACTAGAAAACATGTTAATCTGCAGAATGAAGTATAAGGTGCAGTGAAGCTAAAATGTAATGTCCCCATACGAGGACGCAGAGTCTCAGGAGGTTAAAAGGTAAAGTCCTTTAGCGTGGGGATACTTTCTAGTTATTTTATAACATGATGTTTTATAAATTGTTTTCACCATGAAGTGGAAGTTAAACCTACCAACAATTACATGATTAACTAATAGATCTAAGACATGCATACATTAGCATACTCTGTCTATTGGAATCTGACTGTGTAGATACGATAAGGGCTTAGGGGATTGAACGAGTGTTTAAGTGTTAATAAATTTCTGGCTTCATGCCATTTCAGTGCCAGGTGTTTTCAGCATAGCTCATAATTAACATATTCCAGTGTGGATCTGAATCTATATTTAATAACTCATCTACTAATCTACACCCAGATGAATCCCGATTTCCAATGAGCAGGAGTAAAAGGAAGATTACCTGAGAAAGGCAAAGCAAAGATGGAAGAGTAGAGTAGTGGATGAGAATTTGAATGAAAGATGAAAGAGCAGTATGAGAAAGGCATGAAAGCACACACAGCAAGTGTCAAGAAGGCATAAAAGAAATGGCTGTGAATGCCCAGAAAGTCCCCCAGATAGTTCACTGGAACAGACTATACAGGAGTGAGAGGAAAGATTATTTAGTAAGGTGTTAAAGCAAGGAAACATTGACTTGAGTGAGTCAATAGATCTCTTTTGTCATTGGGTCTAATTAGGTCTCAGTCACCACTATCAGATGAAACTTTGTATAGTTTAAATTCATTTACTTACAATCTGATTACTTAAAATGACTGATTTATAAAAGTAAAACTTTAAAAAAAAAAAGTAATGTCTAAAAGTGTTGCTAAGTATATTTAATGCCAGTGATGTAGACATTTTAAAGGAGTACACGTGAATCACTGCAGTACAAAAAAATGAACAAAATTAGATGTTTAACGTTTGACAGAAGTATGCATGACTGAATATGTGTGAACTGAATATTTGAAAATGAAAACCTGCTTTATCCAGATTCTCGAGAATCACCGACTCAGTCGCCTGCCATTTGTTAGAGACACACTGAGGATTTCAATCGTGCATCAGTATAGCTTGATTTCATTACATATTATGTAAACCCGCCCTATCCATTTCCTCTGTGCTACTCTCTCACATTGTTAAATCCTCTTATTTGTCTCTTGGTGACTGATGCTTAGAATAATAAACAAGGTACATAATACTCCAAGGACTGTTTTATTCCTCTCAAGCATCCTGTTAATGTGACCTCAGGTTTGAGGCAAGGGAGGATATCTCCTGGTGGTTATTCTCTTTCTGTAAACAAGGCCCTGAGGACTTTCGGTTAAATTGACCCTGAGACTTTTCCTTGTCCTCTAGAAGACAGTTCTCATCTACTCTCCTGTGCCATGTCCATAGCAACACACCACTTAGAACTGGCTTACTCTGCTTTGATATGACTGAAGAAGTAGAACTTTTTGTATGGGGAGTCTGACATGTTGTGTTTCATTCTTATTTTCATCACCATGTTTATAGTACAGCTTAATTAATGTCTTCTTATATTTGCCTTGATTAGAGTGCAGTGACGACAACCCATGTGAAGGTCTGGGTCGTCACGCAACCTTTAGAAATTTTGGGATGGCCTTCCTCACACTGTTTCGAGTTTCCACTGGAGACAACTGGAATGGGATTATGAAAGTATGAACACACACACACACACACACACACACTTGTATGCACACCACGCGCTCTAATAAATGATGACTAGATTATCTCATAACCACAGAGAGAGAGAGCAACGACCTCGAAAAGCAATTATGAAATGATAAAGTAGCTTAGAGGAGACCAATGTCAAAACTTTCACATTCTGAGTTTTACTTTATCCAAAAATGTGATCCATTACATAACATTCCTAAATGACACAAAAACACGATCATATAAAAACAACAACAATGTTTAGAACTTTTGCATATGTTGCTAATTTGTGGCAAATGCTTTGGGACATATTTTTTTCTTTTGTTTTTAAGGAATTATAATTTTTAGATATTGAGTGTAGTTTTTTTCCCCCCAGAACATGTTAGTCTTACTGTGAGATGTTCATCCCTCTTGAATTCCAGTAGAGGGCAGTGAGACACACTTTCTACAGTTAAGCATTGCTTAAAAAAAGGCACCTGAAAGTAGATTTCTGTCTTTGTAAAGGCAGGCTGTTTGCTGTTGTGTCTAAGATATGTACGTGTCTGTCAGTCTAGCTATATTTTGAGCTGATTCCAGAAGTAACTAGGACATGATTTTGTATATGGTGAGGAGAATTTTTACTTTGTGGGAGTGGTGGAGAGTCAGGGTTATTTAACAATGTGTAATTTTTTTTTTTTACTGATCATGAACTACTTACACTGTGTCTCCATGTGTGCTTAAATTCTCTTGTGTTTCTTCTTTCCTGAAGTCATAAGTGAGTAAATGTGTAAAATTGCAATGCTTACAAAAGTCTTTGTAGCTGTGGACGCCCAGCTGTGTAAACTGGTGACGGTGATTCTGTGTCTGTGTTAAACTCTTTTCTTTTTCTCTGTTCTCTGTCCTTCTTCTTGAATCTTTCTTTATCTTTTCAGGACACATTAAGAGAGTGTCATCCAAATGACCGCCACTGTTTACCATATCTGCCCTGGGTCTCTCCAATTTACTTTGTCACCTTTGTGCTCATGGCCCAGTTTGTTCTGGTCAATGTGGTGGTGGCTGTTTTGATGAAACATCTAGAGGAAAGCAACAAGGTACAGTAACTACCAAAAGAATATTAAAAAAAATAATAAAATACATATATATATATATATATATATATATATATATATATATATATATATATATAAATTATATATATTTATGATATATATATGATGATATATATTTCTTGAACTCTGTGTTACATTAACCACAAGTGTCAGAATACGGCTGTGTGTGTGGGGTTAGGACCCAAATGCAGGACTCGGGAGAAACTGGGATAACTCAAAGTGCAGCTTTTATTGCTGATGAGAAACGAAACCAAAATACAAACA
>VUQS01073858.1:29370-41963 GCA_015108495.1 Heterochromis multidens
AAAATAAAAAAAAAAATATATATATATATATATATATATATATATATATATATATATATATATATATAGTGGATGTATACCCATGTGACATGCATGTGTTCAGTACTATCTCTTCATAGTTTTGGTCATTTTGGACTTGACAAATTGGGTTTTTAAATATATAGATATTAAGTATATATATATTTGCAGGATGCTAAAGAGGATGCAGAGATGGATGCAGAGATCGCCTTGGAAATGGACAGGGAGAGGGATCGCAGACTAAGCACAAATTCCAACAACAGCTCAATGGGAGGGACCTATGTTGGGCCATGCCCAAATTCACCTGAAGAGGTAGGAAGACAATATCTTGCTTGTTAGCACTGGCAGCAATATTAGAATTGTGGAACATGTTTTTGATAGTGCAAGTTAAATTAATTAATTCATGGTAGAACAAGCTTTGCTGTTCGGAGTATTACTAACAAGACATGGTATATACATACAACGATCAGGCATAACATTATGACCACGGAGAGGTGAAGTGAATAGCACTGATTATCTATTCATCATGACACCTGTTAGTGGGTGGGATATATTAGAGAGCAAGTGAACATTTTGTCCTCAAAGTTGATGTGTTAGAAGCAGGACAAATGGACAAGCATAAGGATTTGAGCAAGTTTGATAAGAGCCAAACTGTGATGGTTAGACAACTGGGTCAGAGCATCTCCAAAACTGCACCTGTTGTGGGGTGTTCCTGGTCTGCAGTGATCAGTATCTATCAAAAGTGGTCCTAGGAAGGAACAGTGGTGAACCAGCAACAGGGACATGGGCAGCCAAGTCTCACTGATGCACATGGGGAGTGAAGGCTGGCCCCCCGTGTGGTCTGATCCAACAGACGAGCTACTGTAGCTCAAACTGACGAAAAAGTTAACAGTGCATTGCAGTTGTTTGCTGTTTTGGCAGCAAAAGGGTGACCAAGACAATATTAGCATCTTGGTGCTGGTTTACACTCTTAACACATATAGTATGCTTTTATTTAAGCACATCCTTTGGGTTGTTTATAGAGCTGGTATATAATTCAGACTCACTGACTGTTTGTCAGACCCTGATTAAAAGACAATACATGATTCCCTCTTTGGGCCTATAAACATGAAAAATGAATTAATAACTTTAAGATTCAGTGCTTTGTTTAGTTTAGTTTTGTTTTTCAGTGGTTGTCCATACACTTTCTTGCACCAGCAAGATTTCCCAGACTTTGTATTCATATTTTTTCCTGTCCCACTGAACCTGCAACACACATGTCAGCCATCAGAATCATGCAGTGCCTTATTATTTCTTTGTAAAAACTGAAGATATAGAGGCTGCTGGTGATAACGCTGAGTGGTCTCTGTCTCCCCCTGCAGGAGGAAGAAGTGCAGTACAATGACCAGAACCTGCTGTCGTCAAAGATTTCCGTATCCAGGATGCATTCTCTGCCAAATGACAGTTATATGTTTAGACCGGTGCGGCCCGCCAGTGCCCCCTACACTTTAGACGAGGTAGATCTGAGTCCCCAACACCAGCATTCAGGTAACTTTTATGTTAAATATTAAAATAGCGATTGTGAGAGTAGCATCACTTTATCATGGAGTTCACCTGTGTAAAGCCAAAGACGCAGCTACTAAATCTGTTTACTGAGCTTCACATGAACTAAAATTGTTCTATGATGCATGCATCTTTCTAGCACCAAGCTAAATTTATATCATAAGATCAACTGTCCAATTCATTAATGTAGTTAATATGAAGGACTGAGGTTTAACTAATATTATTACAGGTTTGTATGAATGCAGAGCTTTTTCAATCAAGCAGACAGGTGCAGATGGAGACTCTAGCCTGAAGAATGGTTTGCTAAATTATATTAACTTAACCTAACACCTGTTTTACATAATGTTTTCAGTTAACTTAATGTTATCAGTGTTTTGTTTTTTTTCTGTAGTTTCAGCTTCTGTCTATACAAAAAGTCAGAACAGAGAGGAAAAAAATGCTCAGAACACATCTCTAAGCACTAACAAGAACTGTTTTATCTGCAGTCAGAATCTAATGGCATGTTGTGGCCAGGCTGTGGACAGGCCCAGCTCTGTCCTAAGGTACTTACTGTAGTGGATGAGCCGAAACATGTGAATATCTGCAACCTTCACACAGGCTCATCTGCTCAGCTGTGAAATGGCTGAATACTAAACTAGAATGGTAGTTGTCTTCACAGTCAAGCTGCAAAGTCAGAAAACTGCATATGTTAAAAAATGTAATCCTCACTTCTGCTTTTTCTTTTGTTTACGGCTCTACTTCTAAAAAAAATTTAAAAAAAAAAGGTTGGGATGCTGTCTTAAATGTAAATAAAAGTGGAATGTAATGATTTGATTTGCATAAACCCTATATACAATCAAAGAATACCACACAGACACCATGTCAGAGATGGAAACAGAGACATTTAGTTGTCTTGTTGGGTTCTCTCCAGTACTCTGGCTTCCTCCCACAGTCCAGACACATGCATGTTAGGTTAACTGGTGATTCTAAAGTGGCTGTAGGTGTGAATGGTGTTTGCAAAAGATTGGCAACCTGGCCTGACATAATAAACAAAGTGGAGCAGATCAAGTAAATGTTCATTGTAACTGAATTTTCCATTTCATGCCATAACCTGCTGCAATGTTGAACACGTGAAGTCCTCTCTAAACTACAGTAACTGGCCTCCTCAGGCACTCAGAGTGTAGTTAAAAGAAGAGCTGATGCAAAACTGTGGTAGACATGGCCCTAACATCCTAACATGTTGCTGGCATCAAATTCAAAATGGGCATTATATTTATCAAATAATCACCTTTATAATTGTTTTTTGTGGTCATTTCAGTTAAACAAGGGGTTTTATAGATAGATAGATAGATCTGTAGATTGTTTACGTTACTTATCTCTTTTACACAGCGTCCCACCTTTTGTTAAAAAAACTGGGTTTTCTATATGTTATCAAGTGACTTTACAGCTTGAACTCAAACTATCAACTTGAAATGAACTTGTTTCTGATCTAACTAACATTTTAATGTTTTATTTTTATTACATCTGCACACCCAGGTTTTCTGAACCTGTGTGTGAGAGCCGCTCTCTGCTGCAGGTTCCGCACATTTCCCCAGTTCACTGGACCTGTGTGTGCAGATTGCCTAAGAGCCTGGCTACACAGTTTCACGACACAGATTGAACATCTGATGGATATGCTTTCTCCTGCACTTGACACCTGACACATTAAAGCACTATATTCTGTCAAGACCCTAATTTTCCTTGGCATGACTCAATACAGACAAGTGAAACTGTTACTGTAACCAGGATCTAATGTGGAATTTTACATCCAGCAAGCTGGCCTTATGTGACTATTTCCCTAAAAAAATCAGCTCAGTGCTGCTGCTCAGCATACAGTATAATGTCTGTTTTGATCGGCAACCTACTGTATGCGCTAATGATTTTTTCTTTATCCAGGAAACACTTTATTTTGATAGCACATTTCCAGGCTGTGAAGCCTGCATTTACAGGCTTCAGATTTGAAGCTGTTATTTATGACCAAAGCTTTCCCTTAAACTTTTAATCGAATGGCTGTTTGTGAGATCCAAATGTTCTATCATGATAAAGTGTTAGCAGTGTTATACTTTTGCAATGACTCTTCAAATATAATGCTTTAAAAGGATCCCTAAGTAGGAAATAGTATGTGTTTGTTTATGCTCAACTATGCACGTGTTTTCTCCAGAAATGCATGTGTTTGTATCATTTTTGTGTATATGTCATGTTTTGCCGTGTTTGACACAATTTGCATACTTTGCACATGTCGTCCTGCAGTCTCAGTGATGTCGGTCCACTCCCAGCCCTGTGAGAGCCGCTCTCTGCTCCAGGTTCCAGACATTTCCCCTGTTCACCCTCGGTTACCTCCCTCCCGGCCTCTTCCCCGCATCGCCCCACCAACACTCAGCCCCTCACCACGGGCCCTGCATAGGCAGGTGAGAGACCCCATTTCAGATGCTTCATATACCTTTAATTACACACACACACACATTTCTTATTAAACAGCTATTTATACTCATGGGGTCTGCTTTTCTGTTACAGGTGGCAGTTAAAGTAGATTCTGTGGAGTCTCAGGGTTTTGAGCAACAGGAGAGGCCCAGCTCAGTCCATCTGCCCCCCCTCTCCCCTTCACTACTACCACCTCATACCTCCTCCTCCTCATCATCACCTCTGCCTCCACCTCCCTCCTCCCCCTCTGCCCTTTCACTCCCATCTTACTCCCCCTCTGCCTTCCCTCGCTCTCCTCCATCTCCTCTCCCACCTCTGCTGTCTTCCCACTCTCCTCTTCCTCCCCCGCCATCCTCCCCCTCGCTACTTCTCCCTCCACCTCCCTCGCCCCGCGCCCCCTTGCGCCCTGCGAGCCTTCGGAGACCAAGGCCACCCTCTGCTGTCTCCCTCTCTGACCCAGCCGACGAGGAGGTGTATCACATCACCAGCTCAGCCCGCCACAAATGGAGAGACGGGGAGGGAGGAGGGCAGGAGAGCAGGGGTAAAGTCGGCCGCAGCCACTCCCTCTCCCCATACACCTTGCCGTCCGCCCTTGACTCCTACCCCTCCACCTCCTCCCCTCCTCCTCCTCCGCTACCGCCGTCCTCCTCAAGGAGCGCACTCAGTCTGCTTGGGGCCGGATTGAAAGACCGTGACTTCAGGAAAGGTTTCAGCATCGACAACCAGGGCTTCCTGGACAAGCCGCCATCATTGAATGCTGGATATGCCGATGACCAACGGCGCCACTCTATTGAGGTCTGCCTTCCACGGGCTGTAATAACCAATGATAATGAACACTTTACACAGGAGGCCCACCGGCTGGAGAAAGGTGGTCAGGCATTTCCTTTGAGGGTGCAGTCAGTCGGGAGCAACCACAGAAAGAAGAAGATGAGTCCTCCCTGTATATCCATTCACCCACCCTCAGAGAGAGAGCATACCCAAACTGCCTCACCCCCAAACTTGTCTGATTGCAGCACGATGCTGAGACGCAGGACACCATCCTACGACTTGACACCACACACACAGTCAAATACATACACCCAAGACGGGTCATCCGATATACACACCAACACTCAGACGCTAACACCTATCCACGTTCCACTGCAAGCAAACTCTCCAACTCGCACACTGACACATTCGCGACCGTCTACCCCAACACACACTCAGACATACACCCCACCGCATGCATCAACACCTACACACCCGCACATCCCCATCAGCCCAAACATCTTTATCCAGCCTCATGCACCTCTTGTCTCAAGCACTATGCCTTTCTCACAAACACGCCCTGTCTCCCCTGCTGCGGGGCACTCCTCCCTCACTGGAGAATACATCCCCCTCCCTCAGTTCACGTTTGACCAACCACAGTCCAGATACATGAGCAGCCTATCAGCTGGCATATCAGACACTGATACAGCCACCTGCTCTTCTCCTTTCGACAGCAGGCTGGGAAGCGGTGCGGGATTCAGTGCAAAGAATCGGAGGACTGCCCAATAAACAACAATTGTTAAATTCAGAAGGTGAATTTGGTTCAAAATCTCTGAAGCTGGAGCAGCAGGGCCTCGGCTAACCTCAGCAGAGATTGGTGCTGAGGAGAGAATGAGAGGTAGAAGTTTACTGGGAGAGGGGGTTTTTTTTTGTTTTTTTTTTTTGTTTGGTTTATTTTTTGTTAAGATGAATAATGAAAAGACATTGATTACTCTTTCCAGAGAGACGCTGGTACAGACTCAAATGATAGACAATGGATCCATTTTTTTTCTTAAACCCAGCTTGAAAAACAGCAGATCCACTGAGGCTGTACCAGTCAAACAGTACTCACTGTACACGGTGTGTTGGGGACTAATACAAATAACACACCAGGACTAAAGCCACCTAACTCCGTAGCCAAAGTTTTTTTCACACACTGTCCTCACCCGCGCGAGCCAATCAGGAAGCAGCGTCTGGCTGATAACCTCTGACCTTTTACGGGAAGAGGTTTGTGAAATGCGAGCGTTGGGGGGGGAATTGTGGGATATGCAACTTCAGGTTTTCTACAGAAGTTCTGCTTGCCCCTCCTCTGCTCCTCGGATCACATTGATCAGAGCAGAACTCTGTATGTGTGTGTGCGTGCGTGTGTGTGCGAGCGACTGAGTTTTCTGATGTGTGAGTCTTGTCAAATCTGTTGTCGTGGAAGTCGGCCATGTTGTTCTTAACGCCTGTAACGACAGAGAGGAGGAGCAGGGCAGAGCTGTAGTGTGTGTTTCTTTGTGTATCTGTGCAGTGTAAATAAAGGGAAATACTGTATTTGGTGAGGTTAAAATAGCTCTATCCATATGCACATATTTTTATAGAGATCTAAAATGTTTTTTGCACACAAAATTTCAATTTCAATTTTTGCTCGTTTTTCCTCTGTCGTCCTCTTGTGAATGTATGTCTCTTTTCAAAAACCGAGGGAGCCGTGAAGGAGAGCGCCCCTCCTCTCAGCCTGCTAGCCGAGGTTGAAGGAGAGGGATTTTATTTTTCTATTTTGAAAAAGAGATGGAAGAGAACAAGGGGGTGTGATGTGTTTCTGTAGCTTTGTCTCAGATTTCTATGTATCCGGTGTCTAAAGAGGTATCAGTCTTAAGAGATTGGCTCAGTGATGCAAGCCAGAAATTAACTTTTTTCGATGCAGTGTATATATTTGAGGAAAATGTGGTAATTAGTTAATGTGCCCTAACGCCACATTTAAATTCAGATTTGGCCGATATTTGAAGTGGGCCGCATCCCTGCAGGGAGTTTAAAATCCAGAAATGTCAGGAAAAAAAGCATTTTGATTTCTTTATTTGTTTTGATTCATTCAAATTAAATGAATTATGGCATCACTGAGCCTCTCCTCTACTGCTGTTTTCAAGCTGGATCAGCTTTGACACCTGTGTTTCTGTACATCTAAAGACAACCAAACTAACTAACTTACTAAATATGTGTAGCCAGAGTGCAATAATAATATATACTTGTGGAAAATATAGTATCATCCACATGACATAAAACAGCCACACTCTTGTATTCATACTGTAGAACTGCTATACATGCTATAAACCCATTTTTATATGATGATTGAGAATAGCTCTCTCTCTCTCTTTAGTGTTCATGCTTCTATAGGTACTCGTGCCCTGAGTGTGGCTGTGCTGGTGTGGGTGTGGCTGGAAGCGGTGTTAGGTACTGTAGATTTCTCCAAAAGCTCAGGCCCACCCACTGATGGTGTTACAGTAAGCAGAAGAGGGATATGCATCTCTGCTGAGGACTCAACAAGCCATTTATCATTCCACTTTTGTTTTTATCCTCACAACTTCAGACACATCAGTTTCCCACATGTCAGCTGTGCTTAGAGAACTTATCCATAGATGTGGTTTGAATGACAGACACTGAAAAGTGTTTTCCATCCAGGAGCTGAATCTTTTCTTACTTCTATTCTGGCACAGCACAATATGTATTTGATTCTCTTTTGTGCACAGTGTGGTTTGGCGCACACACACGCACACAGACACAAACACACAAGAAGCATGCTTGTAAGCTTCTTGGTACAGATTCCTTTTTCCAAGGCAGCTGGCTTGGATGGCGTCTTTAGTTTTTTTTTGGAATCAGCACATAACATGCACAATTCCTCAGTAATCTGAGTGAAAACCAAAGTGCTTTGATGCCGTATCCGTAATCACGTAAGGCTATGTTCTTCATATTTGTGCAGATGAAAAGAAAAATCAACCAAACAACTAAAGTATTTACGATAGATTACCCGGGTGACAAAGGTTCTCTGTAGGGTGGTAGAAATTGTGAAACAGCTGATCACGAACATGTTCTGTGAAAATGCCTCCAGTCTGTTTGAAAGGGTACTAAATAATTAAAGAAAAGAGATGATTTTGATGCATAAATTACTTTGGAAATGGCTGAGTTTGCTGATACTTGAAGAAACCTTTGTAAACACAGGGCCAGGAATGAAATCATTGATTACCATCAGTTAATAAATCTCCTTCTACATTCTCATTGGCTTTTCCTTTACCAAGCAGCATGTGTGTAGATGGACAAATTGTGGTCTTTTGGTGATTGACACCTTTAAGACACAGAGTTTGAACACAGAGTCTCCTTAAAACACATTTGGCAACTGTATGATCAGGTGGAAGGGACACACACACACACACCAACAAAGCGTAAGTAAACGCTGCCATCTTGCAAAGGCAGAATGTAAAGCTCCCAGACGGCGAAATCAAAAACGGAAGGCGTTGCTACTGATGAACACAGCCATCAGCTTGTTCGTCTTTTGATGCCCACTCCTTCTTCAGTTCTGACATACAGGAGCATAAAGCTTACAAAATGACGTCACACTCGGCCACAGTTAGTCATTTCCCTGCTTGAAATAATTTTTTATACAACGTGTGCTTGAACACACTTGCTTCGTCTCGTTTTCTTGTCCTCTTCCTGCACAGATTGTCAGCAATGGGAGGTTTTAGGTTCTCTGAAGACATCCTCTTTCCGTCTCACTCTGATCTGACTCGGTGCGGACAACCCCGATCTAAATCGCATCGCCATGTTAATCGACACGGTTTGGTAGAGTGACTGCATAATTGTTCTTACAATTTACAGATCTTTGGATCTGAGTATTTAAATCCTGTTTTTGAGGAAACAGTTTTGACTATTGCATGTTCTGGTTTAAGAAGAAGAAGAAAAAAGAACTTTTGGGAAAGAATCATCTGGATGTTTTAGAGATTTTGATATTTGCATTTTCAGATGTTTCCATTTGTAGATTGACTACCTAATTGCACTGGGCTCTTATTAATTGGTATCTGATAAAATACTGATTAAACGACCCAATTCTTTATTGTCCAATGCAGTACTGGGTGGTTATTTACTGTATGAGAACAGAGCTCCTCTTTATACAGTTTTATATAGAGAAATGGAAACCTGGTTGGTTCTGTTTTGTTAAGAACCAACAATATTTAATGTTGACATGAACTTTTTTTTTCACTTTTCCTCCAGATAATCTAAACATAGTAGAACACTGGTGATGGTGAAAATATTTATCTGATGTATATTTTATGTAGGAGTAGCCTCAGCCCTGATGCTCTGTAAAGGACTGATCAGCATAGTAATACATTTTCTTGGTTGATATTGAGCTGGTCCGGTGAAGGCGATCATTCTCCTGATTACAGCTGAAACTAGTGTGCAGCAGAAGGTTCAAACTGTGATAGAACTTGACTTTGATGAATCAGAAGCCTTGTTTTCTTTCTTTATTTCTTCCTTCCTTCCTTCCCTCCCTTATAACCCTTCAGTGACTGACCCAAGCACCCCCACCCTAAACCCCCCCTTAAGCCTTACAAGAAGGGGAGGAGGTGCATGTGTACTGTCTGTCAGAGGAGAGTCAATGTATCTGCAATAATAAGCTCCCCACCCCATTAATCCTCAAACAGAGGGAAAATGGAGGGGACAGGGATGGTGTTTAAAGGCTTGACATGCAGTTGGACTCTGTTGTATCGTTGCTAATTAATGTGTGATGACCAACCATTGTCCTGAAGGATGTTTTCCTGTCAATTAAAAAAATGCATTTTTTTTTAAATTCCTGACACAGTCTGCTTAGTTTCTTCTGTCCATTGTGCTTATTTGCCCTTTAATAAATAATTCCTACAGTGTATGGGTATCAGAGCCTGACCAATAGATAATCTAGACCGAAGTTTTAGATCATATTAAAATTATTAGTATTGGTGTATTTTTAAGAGAAACAGAAAAAATATGTCTGACAAGTTATTGTCTTTAGAGGTTGCACTCACATCTTCTTGGCAAAAAAAAAAACAAAAACAAAAAAACAATTAAAGCTTTTACCTCAAATATCTGTACAAATAACACAAACATGCCAGCTACTTTTTTTTTTCAGAAACAAAATATAAGGCTGTGAAAGACTGGCAACCGGTCCAGGGTGTACCCTGCCTCTCGCTCAATGACAACTGGGATAGACTCCACTCTGAAGTGGATAAGATTTAAGAAATCTTTCATACCACAGGTTATTACCCTCTATAATACAGTATATCTGTCTGGCAGAGAGGCATTATTATAATATGGGATAAAGAAAGTTTTTATCATCTCATCGTCTCTGCGTGGATGGATGGATGGAAATTATACGGTACTATGCAAAAGTCTTGAGCCACCCCTCATTTCTCAAGTGATCTTGAGCAATAGTTCTCCAGGCTTTCTAAAGGTCTGTCAAAGTTTTTATTTGTCTTTTTTCGTTCAAAAAGTAGCCTTTAGGACATATTTATAAAGGTGAAAATACAAAATAGTACAGTCACTGTTTCAAGACAATGTATGCTGTTTTTTGTTGCTCTTTTTTAGATTCTAATTCTTTTAATGCTCGATATTTTTATGGATACACTCCGTTACTCCATTCTTTTGCCCCCTACACTGCAGGAAAAAAACTTGATCTCCACTTGAGCCCCGGCAGCCAACAGAGCCAAATCATGTGTTACACTCCACAGTGTGGTTGCTGTGCAGAAAGTTCAATCTATTAGTGTTTCACTGGTTATAAATAAAACCTGACATATTCTACAGGCTATATTTCTCTGTAGTGAAGTATCACAACCAATAGATGGCACTATTTGATTGTCAAATGAGGAAGCTGAGACTCTTAATAAAAGGTTGAGCCAAAACATTAAAACCACGTCCCTAATAATTTGTTGCCAATACAGTTCTCAGCCTTTGGAGCATGGACACAGGACCTCTGAGGGTGTATTTGAATCCTTTGAGTTACAAGGTGGGGCCTCCAGGAATTGGTCTTCTGACTCAACAAATGCATAAGTACCAGTGAATCCTAGTTTATGATGCATGGCAGTAACAGAGGGTTTGCAGCTGTCCTTATTAGGAGACAAAAAGAAGTGCAAATGATAGTGTGTAGACAGTGTATCAAAACCACAATGAGACATGGTTGGAATATTTAAGTGTGCTTTGCTTTCTGTGTAGTTGGACTTCTGCACCCAAACACTGCAATCTGATCAAGGGGAAACAGCAATCCATTCTTCCAAGACATGCTAATCTTTGTGCATAATGCTGCCGAATAATGAGCCCAAACACACCTCAGAACCTTGCAAGAAATCATTTAAATATGACCAAGGAGTGCTGACCTTAATGTACTTCCCCCCAAAGTCATCTGACATCAACCGCTCTGGAAGTTTTTGGGAGCAGTTGACTGAAATGCCAAGGAGCGTATCAAATACTAGCAGATTAAATGTTTAACTGATGTTGATGATGGTTTTGGATACTATTTGTCCCAGTTTGCCTTTCACCCTTGTGCTTATTTGCTATATTAATCAAATATAACAAGAAATAAAAAAAAACTTAAAGGAGGGTTTCTTTATCTAGAGAGCCTGGACCAAAAATTACTGCAAAATGTATTAACACTGTCAACATTTTAATGTCTTTTGCTCTGATTCTGGAGAGGTTTGGCAGCCTGATATAGTTACCCATTCCTCTCACATAGTTTTGCTGCAACATTTTGCCTTTGTATTCCTTCAAGACACCACTAGATGGTGCTGCTGAACATGAACTGTCAGTGGGAAAATGCGAGGGTAACCTCTGGAGCTGCAAGAGTGTGTGTATATATTACAGTGTGTGTGTGCTTGTGTGTTTGTGTGTGTGTGTGTGTGTGTGTGTGTGTGTGTGTAATATGTTCTTGTAAGAAGTAAAGGTCAGGATGACAGATTCACAGAAAAAAAAAATCAAAAGCCTCCTGCCCCTCCTTCAACAACACAAACAGCAGCGCTTGCTAACAGCTTGCCTTTTAGAGTACCAGTTATATTTATTTTGATTATTTATTTAAACCTTTGTGTGGTAATGGATTTACAGCTGAAGATTCAATTTTAATTTATTGCCTGTTTGTAATAAAATCAGTCTCTGGCTTTTTTGTTCATTTCAGCCAGCTCTGACTTTTGATGTTTTAACAAACAGATTCTGGGTTTGGATGCAGCTCTGCATCTCCACGATTGAAATTACCCAGTTTAAGCTGCATTCAAAGGCTCACTTTGCCTCGACCATTAAAGAAGCATCTCTCCTTCTACCTTATGCTCTCTTTGAAGCGCGTTTAAAAAGGCAGCCTTGCAGATAGGCTCGCATCTGTCTCCATATGTCCCTGCACTTACCTGCTCTTCAAACAAGTCAGTCACCTGGCACTAGTCTGCTGTCAGCCAGACAGGTTTCTATCTTTACAGAGCCATGAAACATCCGCTATCTGCTTTTAATTGGATCTACATTTGGTTGTTCAGCAAAAGAGGCTTGGTCATACCACACTTCAAAAAGTTCCCTCCTTCAGCACCTGCTTATTTTCAGTGTGAAGCAGATTTGTCAGGTGGTGTGATGACAGTTCTGTCTGTTGAGACAGCAGTAATATATGCACAAAAGAAATGTGGCATCCAGGATGCAGTTAGCTCAGCTGGGTTTAAATCCAGTTACAGCAAGAAACTTGCTGAAGTTTCCTTGAGCAAGATACTGATAACAGATGTGGTGCTGTGCTTCTGCTGATGACCTCTGACATCCTGCTTAATGAGGTAAAAGAGTAAATT